>JADBJO010004444.1:85000-97500 GCA_016801955.1 Conus betulinus | reverse complement strand
TGTACAGACTAAGCGGTCATTCCACTACCACACGAAATCTCCTGTAACTGTCCGCGCAACTGGCTACAAGTACGTATTTTCCCTTAAGAGCTCTCCCCAAATCGTTCACGATAGATAAGTCCAGATTTAACCAAGAGATAAACTGATTCGGAATAGTAGCTTGCACTTTTTTTCTTCTGAATGTACACGCTGAGCTCTCTTGTACACAAGGAAAACGATGTGTGTCGTTTGTAGCAACCTTAGGCTGTAAGGCTGAATAAGAGAAGTCCATCTGCAATATTTGATTGCCGGAAAAGTACTTAACATATCCACGACTACTCATGTAACTCCCGAAAATACGATTTTAACGATTACCAGGAGGACTTCAAAAGATTTCCTTTTGCACATTAACATTTCTATATTCCCGATCCAGTTGAAAACAATTTATGTTTTCTATCATCTTCCGAATAAAATAAATAAATAAATAAATAAATAAATAAATAAATAAATAAATAAAAAATAAATAAATAAATAAAAGGGCACTCGGGAGAGTTCGGGCTGCACGACACAACAAAATCAGGGGAAAGTTACGTTGAATACGGACTGAAGACGTATTTCCCACCTACCTCTTTTTATGAACGGATGTCGAAAATATAATTGCCAAAAATAATATCATTAAAAAAACTAGACGTATTCAGTGAAAATATATTACTTCATAAACTGCTATGAAATGGTGAACAGCAACAACAGACTGGCGAATACTTAGTTGAAAAATTGGTATGACATAACTGGTCCTGGATTCGTCTTTTGATCCAGATCGGCACAACGGATCGGCAACAAACTGAATGGGTTCGTTTCTCTGACATATACATCTTTCACCAAGCATCGTTAACGTCAAGTCTGTGGACTTTGCGCAGTTTTGCTGACAGCAAATAAACAAACCAGTGTCAGCGCAAACAGAACCTCTGGCGGAAATAGCAAAAAGAAAACCCAACCAACCAAAAGGTGATTTACATGTGCTTATGTATTGGCGGTTTGTTTCAGTGGACATCCAAAAGGACCCGTTTGTACACTAAGCTGTAAAACCCGCCTTTGTCATATATAGCAAACAGCTGACTGGCAGAGAGCATCGTTAAACGAAAACATAGACCTAAAGTACCAACAGGCTGTGAACTCAAGCCAAGTCATGTACTTTATAGCCCAGCCGATTGCAGAGTGCGCATCACGCGTACAAGTGATTGAAACACGATAATGTATGTACACAGTCGTGTCGTGATAGTTCTCTCTCTCTCTCTCTCTCTCTCTCTCTCTCTCACTCACACACACACACACACACACACACACACACACACACACACACACACACTCACGTATTTATCACTATGTGCGTGGATGCACGCGCGCCTGTGTGTGTACGAAAAATGTAAACCATTAACATCCGTCAGGTATGCACCCGCCTTCTTCATAATTCATTTGATTTGCTGTCTTCTGGCCTGTGACTTCGCCCGCTGTTGGTAAAGGAAGTCTTGAACGCGTTTCTTGTTTGTTTTTCCCCCCCAGTCAGCAGTAATTCTTTTTGCTGCTGCTTCATTCGCTCAGACTCTCTCGTATGACCCCGGTGTAGCTGTTGACTATTGATCTTTCAATCTGCAGTGCTGCGAAAGGAAAAGTTTCCATTTTTAACAGATGTTACTATGGAACAATTTATCGTCGAATCTTGCAAAAAGGCTGATTTTAAAAAAATCAAATTGACTAGCTGCCTCTAAAAGCAGTCCCCCAAAAAATCCTTTTGCCTTTTAATCTGACTTTCGCAGTAAATGGTCACATATTTACAATTCTGTGAAACGCAGGTTTTCTTTTTTTTCTTTTCTTTTCTTATTTTTTTTGAAAGATCAAACCAACAAACACAATCCAAGCATCCAACGGCCAGGAAAGCAGATAAAATGTTTTGGAAGATCAAACCATTAAAGTACCTCCAAACGATGAAACGGCTAGTGTGACCCGTTGCCATTGATTCAATCGGTCAGTCCAACTCGGCATTGATGGACCAGCATCCACATATAATTACTTAGTATCACTACCGCTTGGTTAACCAGCTGTAAATGTCTACCAATTAAGAAACCGAAATTAGGTTCCTTTACCAGCAAACAAATTAATTGAAAAACCTAATGACAAAACAAAAGCAATGCGATTCAACCTTAACAAAACAGACGATAAAGAAACAAAATGACCCAGTTGTGTTTAGATTTTGTCCTTGCTGGGACCGTCCAAAAACTCACATGTGGTGGACTCTGAAGTCAGCTGGGCTTCAGTCATCCCGACTTGCCATGACTTGAGATGAGCAGCATTAAGCGCAACAGACACAGAAGGGAGACAATACAATCCATCCACAGCAGAGTCATCGTTCTGTATTTCTTTGCTTCTGTTTGTCTTGCCCGTTGAAGCTTGTTTCTGTTTGTCTTGGCTCTTAAGGACCTGAGACTCTGTCTCTCTCTCTCTCTCTCTCTCTGTGTGTGTGTGTGTGTGTGTGTGTGTGTGTGTGTGTGTGTGTGTGTGTGTGTGTGCGTGTGAGTGTGCGTGGGATGTCAGTCTTCGAATAATCGCTCTTCAAATTAAAGGTCTTTGGAATCCGCATGCGCGACGCACACACATACACACATACGCGCAAGCGAGCGCAAATGCACACACACACACACACACACACACACACACACACACACACACACACACACCAGCCAGTTCCAATGCTAACAACAAAAACTTAATCCACTTGTTTATGTCTTTCTCTCAATTCCGCACTTTATGGTGATTGTGTGGTAAGGGCATTCTTCCAGAAAGAGCAAGATCATTTAAAATCAAGCCAATGTGATTTCGGCCTCGCCTAAGCCGGTATTTTTTTTAAATAAGAACGACCCTAAACGCACACAGAAAAAGCATCTATAAGCTCTACTGTTCATTTTTTGTGCCAGATTGGACAGCTAGAATAAGATTTCATGTGAGCAGATCTCGACTATCGGTTAAGCTTCAGATCAGGTGTGGCAGTATTCAAGAAAACTAAAAAATAATGATGAAATAGTACCTTCATACTGACGGAAAAAGGCCAGAGAGCAGCTTAGCTTCACAGTCGGATGGGAGGTGATTCCGACCCGTCCTTTCCATTTGGAGTCAAGTCTGCAACCAGCTATGGGGGACAAAAACCTCATCAGACGAGCCACTCTCGGCCACCTGATCACGAGGACAATGGAAAAGGGAAGCCGGGTCAAATCAAACAGGGAAGGCAGAAGGATGGGTGGGTTGGGTGAGGTGCCCGCCCACAAGGAGGACAAAGCAAACGAGAGAAAGAAAACATACAACACGGGAGGTAGCTGTACACACTCACACAGACGCGCGCGTATGCACGCATTGAAACGCATATACGCCCAAACAGAGAGAGAGAGAGAGAGAGAGAGAGAGAGACAGACAGACAGACAGACAGACAGAGAGAGACAGACAGACAGACAGACAGAGAGATGGAGAGAGAGAGAGGGAGATGGAGAGAGAGAGAGAGAGAGAGAGAGGAGTGAAAAAGGGGGGGGGGAGGGAAGTAGGGGAGAGTGTGCAGCAACGTTACCAATCGATGCAGCCGTCCACTCTCTCTCTCTCTCTCTCTCTCTCTCTCTCTCTCTCTCTCTCTAAAGCGATTGTGACGCTGCTTCGACTGGTAATGTTACCCCACCCTGTCGATTAGAGCACTTTTTCAGAACCAATGTTATGTGCATTTTCAGTCGGAGTAAGATCAACACACGCTTGTTAGGCTGGTCTTTTGTGCTCTCCTCCCAATACACGTAGGAAGACTGCTAATATTCCGAACAAATTTCGGCAAAAGATTTCCATAAAAGAGCTGACAAATGACTGCATTCGTTCTGACCGACTCTACTCAGGTATCATGCTAGTAAACCAGGACTGTTCACGATAGAAATTCTTATCGCATTAGCAACAATAATGCCTAAGTTAGTTGGTGACAATGAAATTCAACGTCGACACTCTCCACAAATGGTATAGCCATGATGGGAAAATAAGTCCACTTGATATTGAAGTTTTGTCCAAAAGAGTCGAAGACTATCCCCACTTCTATATGCCACCTAGTAATGCCCAAGTCTCAGGCCAAAGTGGGAGGAATGCGAATAGGGGAGGGGTGAAGGAAGGTGGTGAAATGGCCTAGGAGTTAGAATGAAATGCCCCACTTTTTTGTTTGTTTATTTTTGGTTACACTCTCGTTCGAACAACGAAGTAACAGTCGCCATAACTGTCGCAAGCGATTCCACCGGTATATAGCAAGTAACTCCCCAAAGGAAGGCAGTGCAATTGAAAGCAATCCACTTTGCTGGGAGCAAGAACTATTTTGGTTTTTTTTTTTGTTTGTTTGTTTTTTGTTTTTTGTTTGTTTGTTTTTTTTTTTGGTTCGGATTTCTACCACCACAGCTGTATAATTACAACTATACAGTTACAAGTGTTACTAGTGGCAGTGAGCTCCGAATCATATAGTGATGACTGGCATGGCCCAGAGAATGTAGCAACTGCGGCTGCTATTAACAACAATTACAACAACAAGGAGCGCTCACGTGCCTGGCTGACAGGTCTGAACACGGTCGCTGGACATGTACGGCAGATTTGTCCAGATAGTTGTCCCACGCGTTCCTCTGCTGTGGAACTCCTGATGCCTCGTCGCACGGTTGAGTTTTCACTCAAAATTTAACCCACGATTACTTGGGGTCTAAATTTGGGTGTGGTGTGGTTCCTGGCTCCCTTTCTAGGGCTTAGTTTCTACGGATGGATTAGTTCAGTTATCCCAACTTACTCCATATACTAACGCTCCCTAGGGCACTGCAGGTGGCAGTCTGCCATTTTTTTTAAAGAAAAATGTAAGAAAAAAAAAATGACAACAACAGCAACTATGATGATGATTAAAAAATGTTACAAATCATCATCATCATCATCGTCATCATCATCATCATCACATCATCATCATCATCTCCTCTCCTCCTCCTCCTCCTCCTCCTCCTCCTCCTCCTCCTCCTCATCATCATCATCATCAGTAATTGCATCGCGAGATTCTAGAGGCAACCTCCTCATTGCGCTTCCACATACCATTCATTCATAGAGTAACAACTGGCAAATAAATTGCTGTACACAAAACGTGTGTGCACATCTGTGGTAAACAGTAAGATTAAGAACGCCTTCTTTTATTAAGAATACAGGCTTCTAGCTGTGTTCTAGTTGTGAAATCAGACGGAGAAGGCAATGTTACTAGGTGGAAGGCGGTGAATTCCAAACAGCAGGAGCAGCAAAGCTGATGAAACGCTCACCGAACGATCTGAGATGTCGCTTTGGAACTTTCAGGGTTTTTTTTTTTTTTTTTTTAACTCGAGGACCAGAAAGGACGTGATGAGTGGCATGAAGGAGATTTGTGGATAAGTATGGTAAGAGGAGAATGGCATGACGGAGAATAGTGGGTAAGTATGGCAGAGGAGAGTGGCATGAAGGAGAGTAGTGGACACGTATGGCAGAGGAGAACGGCATGAAGGAGAGTAGTGGGCAAGTATGGTGGCAGAGGAGAATGGCGTGAAGCATGGTAGAGGAGAATGACAAGCAGAGTGGTAGGTAGAGGAGAATGGCATGAAGGAGAGTAGTGGACAAGTATGGTAGAGGAGGACAATTTAAGGAGCGGAAGGCAAGCGCAGCAAGTTTATATAGGCAATAAAATTTCATCGGCAGTCAGTGAAGTTCTTTCAGCAGTGTTGTAACGTGATATTGCTATTTGTTATACAGGACAATGCGCACTGCTCCCTTTTGCTGGTGCCTGTCTTTCTCTCTTTCTGTCTGTCTTTCTTTCTTTCTTTCTTTCCTTCTTTCTTGTGTTTTCTCTTTTGAGTGCTTCATTCGCTGAAACTGAGAAATTTGTTTTGTAAACAAAGCGTGCGGTACTGAATGGCAGCCATCAAGCCCAGAAGTATGCACTACTGCTCCACCTTTGTTTTGGATCCCTTTTGTTTTGAGATTCACGAAAACCCACTGCTTTATTTGAGGTAGCGGTTTTTGATGCTGATACTGGCCTGATCACTCATGAATAACACATTGCTGTCTGCCACCACGGGCATGTGATGGATACAATGTTATTTGATTACAGCGAACTACTTTCGCAAAACTGTCTTATGACTGATGCAAAGTAAACGCGGAGTAGTAAAATTTAAAAATCGGTAAATTTTGCTAGTGCATCAGTTGAAAGATGTTAATCAACTGGCATTATACTGGCAAGGTTCCATGAATGACGCGCTTGATAAAACTGCATGGCGATTTCTGAATACACAAGTCAAGCCACTTAATGTATACAGCTTGTCGAGATTCTACCAAATGCATTATATTGAGAAATATCCACTCAACATCAAACAGAGGACTGTCTCATCAGCCAATCAAAACACATACTAACTAACAAAAATGTATCCTCGCTATTACCACTTTGTGAACTGGCTCGTGCAGGTGTGTATTTCACCATGACTCCAGGTCCAAGATTTGCCTACAGGGCTGAGGAAGACTGAAGGTTTCTGTGAACGGATGTTATGAGGGACTGGAAAAAAGAACGAGTCGTGCCTGAATTGCCGTTCTGGTTCTTCGTGTTCAGTTTGTATCGCCCAGTTTTAGTTGCAAAGTGAAACGACTGCAGGCGGAAATCTAAACAAAAATCTTAAATAAATGTCAGCGAACCGCCCAGAGAAACGTGGACAAACGAGTCACAAGACAAAACACAACGCGTTTCGACCTCTTAGGTCTTCATCAGGTGAAACAAAAAAAAAAAAAAAAAAAAAAACGAAAATGCACTTAGCTTTGATCGCTTCAGATTGCTTCTGTGTTCAGCGCAAGGAAGAAGGCCTTCTTCCTGATGTTTCACCTGTTGAAGACCTAAGAGGTCGAAACGCGTTGTTTTGTCTTGTGACTCGATTGTCCACGTTTCTCTGGGCGGTTCGCTGACATTTATTTAAGATTCGCCCAGTTTTGCTGTGATGGCTCTGTGCTGAGATTTGATTTTGAAGCGTACGGTTCCACAAAGAGCGCCGTTTCAAGTTACTTTATCACAGCCACTGGAAGCCATTACAGCCATAAACAGATTTCGATCTCCACTCCATTAGTACACTGAGAAAGGGGCGGGGGACGGCGCGGAGTTCGAGGACGAAAGGGAAGTGCGGGGGGAGAGGGGGGGGGGAAGGGGGCAAAAGTGTGTGTGTGTGTGTGTGTGTGTGTGTGTGTGTGTGTGTGTGTGTGTGTGTGTGTGTGTGTGTGTGTGTGTGTGTGTGTGTGTGTGTGTGTGTGTGTGTGTGTGTGTGTGTGTGTGTGTGTGTGTGTATGTGTGTGCGCGCGCGCGCGCGCGTGTAAACGATGTATGCATGTGAGGGGCAAAGATGGGTGGTGTTTTGTTTCTCCATCTAAGTTAAGATTTCTCATCAAAACATTGTGCTGCCAAATAATTCTGCATGATAAAAAGAATCCCGCTGCTTGTTCTGTGCCCACTGTTTCTCACGTGAGAGAGAGAGAGAGAGAGAGAGAGAGAGAGAGAGAGAGTGTGTGTGTGTGTGTGTCTGTCTGTCTGTCTGTGTGTGTGCGTGCGCGCGCGCGTATGTGTGTGTATGTGTGTGTGCCTGTGTGTATGCCTGTGTGTATGTCTGTGTGTGTATGTGTGTGCGTGTGTCTGTGTGCGTCTGTGTGTGTGTGTGTGTCTGTGTCTATGTGTGTATATGGTTGTGTGTGTGTGTGTGTGTGTCTGTGTGTGTGTGTGTGCGTGTGTGTGCGAGCTTGTGTGTCTGTGTATGTCTCTCTGTCTGTCTGTTTTCTGTGTCTGTGTGTAATGCGTCGACGATCGTTTTCCTTTGACAACGACAACAAAAAAAGCGCAAGGGAAGTGCTGCATGTATTCATTTCATGGCAAAACAGTGATAAGGAACACGAATTCTAAAGCCTCCTACCCTAACCCAGACCCAGCCGAAAACACCAGCATACACCATCTATTCATCCTCGTGTCGCAGCTGACCTTTTTCGTTTGCCTGAAGAGCTTTCTGGCACTTCCCATTCTAATCGCGATCATTCTTTGTGTACAGGAAGCTGAAGGTGTTCATGAAAAGCAACACATGCAAAAGGACACCAATACACAGGAAAGGAGCGGAAATTAAAGATGGAGCACACACACACACACACACACACACACAGACACACACACACACACACACACGTGCGCGCGTGCGCGCGCGCGCGCACGCACGCACGCACACACACACACACACACACGCACACACACACACACACACACACACACAGAAAGAAACAGAGAGAGAATCTGTCAGACAGACAGAGACAGACAGATAATGACAGGCAGAGAGTGATAGAGAGACGGCGACAAAGACAGAGAGAGACAGTAGACAGATAAAGACAGACGCAGAGATGACAGACAGACAGAGAAGATTGTATCAGATCATCATCTTCCACTGATCCTAACAACTTTTTCCTTCACACATGGATAATAAATCAAATTCTTCTCTGTGTTTATCATAACGCACACATACGAACTTGCGGTAGTGCACACACACACACACACACACACACACACACACACACACACACACACACACACACACACACACACACAATGACAGGGATGCACACGTGCATGTGTGTACGAACACACACACACACACACACACACACACACACACACACACACACACACACACACACACACACACACACACATGCATGCACGCACACATGCACACACATATGCACGCACGCACGCAGGCACGCATTTATGCATGCGCACACATGCACACACACTCACACATACACACTCCAGTCTGCCACTCTAAGACACCCGCACGTTTCAGTGCCTAAGCAGCATGCTGCAGCTCCAACAACACAGATATCAAATCTGATGTCTCTGTTCATCTGACATTTGCGAAGGTAACAAGTTTTCATTCCAAAGCTTTTCCTTTTTCTTCCGTAAACTACGACGGCATCGGCGTGCTCGATCGGCGAAGATCGCATCCCCGCTTGCAGCTCTGAGGCACACAACGAAGATGACAGGAAATCACACCTAGACGCAAAATGCAGGTAATGTCCACATGACACGAGAACCGGTCAGGACGGAAAGGTGGTGGGGAGGGGGGGTGGCGGGGGGAGGGAAAAGTGGATAGGGCTGAGCGAGGTTAGAAGAGGGGAGGCGGAAGGGGAGTAAACGACGGAGAAACTTGTATTCGCGTCAAGCATTTTAGTCTGCTAGATATGTACATTCGCAGGCCTACTACATTGACATAGTACGAACTCTTGTTCTCAGACAGACAGGCTTACAGACAGACACACAAACAGATAGACAGGAGGCAAGCAGGCAGGCAGGCAGGCAAGCAGGCAGGCAGGCAGACAGAGAGAGAGTTCAGTGTATTATCATCATCATCATTACAATTCAAAAACTAAACATAATAAAAACACAACGTGAAGAAAAAATTTTGCATGCAATCTCTCTCTCTCTCTCTCTCTCTCTCTCTCTCTCTCTCTCTCTCTCTCTCTCTCTCTCTCTCTCTCTCTTACCTATTACCTATTAGAGAGCTAGGTATGGATAGCTATAGATGGATAGGTAGATGGATAGCTAGCTAGCTAGCTATCCATCTACCTATACGTCTGTCTGTCTATCTATCTATCCATCCATCCACCTACCCCGTCAGTCTACCTATCCATCTGTCTCTCTGTTGGTCTGTCAGTCTATCTGTTGGTCTTTCTGTCTGTATGTCCCTCTTTCACACACACCCCACCCCCACCCCACCCCCACCGTCTCTCTTACACACACTTACACACAGACAAAAGCACACACAGAGACAAGACAAGACACACACACACACACACACACACACACACACACACACACACACACACACACACACACACACACACACACTCCTGAGTATACGCAATTACACATGCATACTTAGACAACACATACACAAACACGCACATGAGCACCTGAACATGCGCACGCACATACACACACATGAATGCACTTACACCCATGCAGGCATGTGTGAGGACACGCATATAACTATACACACATGTGTGCGTGCACGTATACAGACATACAAAAATGCTAACAGACGCATGTGCCAGAGCAGAGCACAACACACACACACACACACACACACACACACACACACACACACACACACACACACACACACAACTAGACAGCTAGGCACACATGGACGCATGCACGCACGCACACACACACACACACACACACACACACACACACACACACACACACACACACACACACACACACACACACGGAGAGAGAGACAGAGAAAGGAAGACAGAGAGAGCGAGAGAGAGAGAGAGAGAGAGAGACAGAGACGGAGACAGAGTGAAAGAGAGAGAAAGAGAGAGTGAGAGAAAGTCTTGAATAATGTACCAGGTTATTGATGCTGAAGCAGTTCTTGAGCTGGAAATGTGAAAGGCGCTAACACAAGACGTCTTCCCTCGGACGAGACAGGCGACTCTTTCCTTTTACAGCAGCGGCACTCACAGGAGACAGAGAGATTTGGGGTAAGCTGCCTCAAATGTCATTCTCTCTCTCTCTCTCTCTCTCTCTCTCTCTCTCTCTCTCTCTCTCTCTCTCTCTCTCTCTCTCTCTCTCTCTCTCTCTCTCTTCTCGCCACACACCCCTTTACCTCTCTGTCTTTCTCGCAAGTGTGTTAAATCTCAAACTTTTGAATGGTATCATCTATGCTGAACAAATGCTGTATTTCGTGTGCGTGCGTGCGTGCGTGCGTGCGTGTGTGTGTGTGTGTGTGTGTGTGTGTGTTCTTCTACCGACAACACTGCTTCAAATCCCTCGATTTCGAACTGAAACCTATGGCGATCGCTCTTTTTCTTTTCAGGGTCTGGTTTCTTGGAATGAACTCCCAATATCTTCGCGTAGTTCAAACTCTCTGTCTTCTTTCAAGGCATCTCTTACAACAACCCCTCTTCACCTATCAATAGCAGTTCTTTCTTCCCCTTCCCTCATCCATCAAAACCCCTTCCCTTCACCATCAAATAAATTTTGCGACTTGTGTGTGTGTGTGTGTGTGTGTGTGTGTGTGCGGGTTAATGGTTGGTTAGGTAGGTATTTAAAACCGGCACCTGCTTGTGCATGTGGTCAGACTCTCGATATCCCTCATTTTTTATTTGACTGTACTACTAGTACAAAAAATCACTTTCAGCCTCTTCATGATAAGATGAAGTCCTTCAAGCTTCCGTTGACTTTGTCAAGTGTTTTTAAATCCCAGTTATGAGAACGGCTGGAGCCTGGCAATGTTGGCTGTTACTCTTATAAATCTCATCCACTTGGAAGATATTTTTAATTCTTCCACCGCCCCACCCTCTCCTCGATGCCTCCCTCCCCCCTAACAGGTTTTTTGTTTGTTTGTTTTTTTTTAACCAATTCGCGAATTTTTGAAACGTTAAAATCTTATTCAAGGCATATTCCATATCAGTATGGTTCGGCGTCTAATTTGCACGTAGAGCAAGGCTTTTCATCCCCCCCCCCCCCCCCCCCCCCCCCCCTTCCTCCCTCTTCTCCCCCTTCCCCAATCCATATATACCCCATAAGCTGTTCGACTCTTACGAGTAATATGTCAGCCAGTTCCATACTTTAATGACCCTTGACTACCATGTATTGGATATACATGTAGTCACACAGAATTGGTGTTTCTGAATTCCGGTATATATGGGCTCTCAGTGTGTGTGTGTGTGTGTGTGTGTGTGTGTGTGTGTGTGTGTGTGTGTGTGTGTGTGTGTGTGTTAGTGTATGTAGAAATATCTCCTCTATAGGCTTATTGCTTTGATGTTTGGACAAACGAACGAATGAACGAAGTTTAATGCTGTTAGGCTGTAAAAGCCCTTTAAGCAAATCGGCGGGATGTACAATAACAAACGCGACTCAATTTTCGATTTTATTAACATGGAAACCACAGCAATATCCTGTTTTTTCACTTTTACGTGATGAAATCATGAACGAGAAAATGTCACTGGTGTTCACTGTCAGTTCTGTAGACGACGGTCACCCCAGGTAAAAACTGGATCAGTCCGTGGACAGCGTGCAGCACATGCTTGGGTCTCTGCATGCTTCGTGTTGCCGATGCGTCTTCCTTTCCAAATGCAGGACAATTTAAGACATTCCTCTTATGACATGTGTCTTTCTTCCTGGTTGTTAAACCAGAAAAAGCGATCGTCTTCCGAACACGGATCGCAGGAATATTCTTGAAGGTCGTCGTCTGATTCACACACAGCAGCACACACTTACATCATCCGTTTGATGGAACACATCCTCCTTCCGAAATACTTTTTGTCTATAGCTTGCTCCAAACTTGTGTCGATGTCCGACTGGTGGATTTCTGGGCCCCTGCTGTTGCGCACCGACGGATCGGGGGCGAGCACCGAAGCGTATCCTGAATGGGCGTGGATGTGTA
>JADBJO010004444.1:70000-77500 GCA_016801955.1 Conus betulinus | reverse complement strand
GAACGTAAATCTCACCATCCTTGGACTCCTTCTTTCACTACTACCTTAACAGCTTTTTACTGTGTCAGGTGTATGTCCCGGTAATCCCCCGGATTTTGAGGGCTTGGGGAAGATGGATCCAAGTAAAACTCCTCGCCACCAGCTTGAAACCAATGGTGCACGTGCATGCGTGCGTGCCGTGCGTGCGCCATTTTTCAAGCGCACGCCTCAATTTTAAAGGACGTGTTGAAAATTGAAAGCAGAGGGGAAAAACCTGCTGGGTGATGGATGAAGTTGAAGAGACTGCCAGATGATGCTAAGTGATATTATCTGCCAAAGTCTGCGGCAGGCTGCCCGATGTCTTCATAACATGAAATGGATACCGAAACACCATCTCTCTCTCTCTCTCTCCTCTCTCTCCCCCTACTCGTCTGCTAATCGAAGTCTCGGCATCATCTCTCTCTCTCTCTCTCTCTCCTCTCTCGTCGTCATCTCTCTCTTCCTCTCTCTCTCTCTCTCTCTCTCCTCTCTCTCTCTCTCTCTCAGCTTTCTCTCAAGCTACGTTTAACCGTTTTCTTTAAGGTTTGTGTTTAATAAAATATTGATTTCCATTCGTAAAGGGTGCGTTGTATTCAATTTACATACATTATTTCTGCTTGTTAAAGAAACGCATCATAAATATCCAAAAATTTTAAAGAAAATCCTCCATCCCGCCTGTCATTGAAGCGCGCTCGCTGTACCCCTTTTTTACTTTGAAGTTCATTATTGCTTTAATTTTCTGATTTGAATCTCTCTCTCCTCTCTCTCTCTCTCTCTCTCTCTCTCTCTCTCTCTCTCTCTCACAACACACACACACACATACACACACACACTTATTCTTCTGGATGCTTTATTCATGTTGCAATGGCTGTCTTTTTGTTTGTTCGTTTCTTTGGGTTTCGATTTGTCTTGTTATTTGTTAACTTACTTCAATCTTTTGTCAACTCTTTTCATAGACATTTCATTGTGCTGTGTGGGAGGTGAGAACATGTACTGATGTTTAATCATGCTTCTCATGTGTGTGTGTGTGCGCGCGCGCGCGCGCGTGTGTGTGTGTGTGTGTGTGTGTGTGTGTGTGTGTGTGTGTGTGTGTGTGTGTTGTGCGTGCGTGTGTGTGTTGTGTGTGTGTGTGTGTGTGTGTGTGTGTGTGTGTGTGTGTGTGTGTGTGTGTGTGTGTGTGTGTGTCTGTCTGTCTGTCTGTTGGTTGTGTGTGTGTGTGTGTGTGTGTGTGTGTGTGTGTGTGTGTGTGTGTGTGTGTGTGTGTGTGTTTGTGTGTGTGTGTGCGCGCGCGCGCGTTGCAAAAGGGAAACAAAGTTAAAAGAGGCGGGCACTGAAAATGGGGCCATAAATCTAGAATTGTATACATATTCATGCACTGATTTGTTTTGATTCCACGTTTTTTTTTTGCTTTCCGTTTACGTTTTTTCATCATCAAAAGGACTAAATGCAAATAAAAGCATCTCAAAAAATGAAAATGTATGTTTCGTTCTTTCTTTTAATCTGGCTCCTTGTCTATCTCTTCCTCTTTCTATGTTTCTGCGTTCCTTCTATGTGTTTCTCAAATCTCTCAGCATGCATACATGCATACATACATACAGATAGATAGATAGATAGATAGATAGATAGATAGATAGATATAGATAGATAGATAGATAGATAGATAGATAGATAAACAGATAGATAGATAGATTAGATAGACAAACAAACAGATACATGCATACACAGATACATGCACAGATAGATAGACAGACAGGCAGACAGATAAATAGACAAACACATAGGTAAGTAGGTAGGTAGATAGGTAGATCTACATATCTGTGTGTTTGTGTTCATGAATGTGTGTGTGTGTGTGTGCGCGCGCGCGCGTGCATTTACATACATACATAGGTAGACAGACAGACAGGCAGACAAACACAGATAGATAGATAGATAGATAGATAGATAGATAGAGATAGATAGATAGATAGATAGATAGATAGATAGATAGATAGATAGATAGATAGATAGATAGATAGATAGATACAGATAGGTAAGCAGGTAGCTAGCAAGCTAGATGGAGAAAACTAAAGGCTAATAGACAAACGGAGAGAGAGAGAGAGAGAGAGAGAGGAGAGAGAGAGAGAGAGAAAGAGAGAGAGAGAGAGAGAGAGAGAGAGAGAGACTGATAGATGCTATAGAGAGAGAAAAGACAGACAGACAGACAGACAGACAGACAGACAGACAGACAGACAGACAGACAGACAGACAGAGCAATGAGTGGATTTTTTTGGCTCAAAACGTTTTTTCAGTCCACCTCAGATATTGATCAAGTCGTGTGACGAAATGAAGCACTCGAAAAACAACAGGCAGGCGCCAAGACAAGTATTAATCAATCCTGACAACGTTTGCTGCACTCACTGAATCGTCTAACCCTACACATAGAGATACACAAAGGGAGGGAGAGACAGACAGACAGACAGACAGACAGACCTGTCCTTGTCATGCATACATTATTCCAGCACATATCATTCATACTGACAATTCAACATAGCAACATGGTAATCTAATTCTACAATGATAAGCAAACTATTCATAAAAGCACTAATGAGATGGGGGATGGTAAAACAGAGGGAAACTTACAAACAAACAAACAAAACTACAGAGAGAGAGGTCAGAGGAGGGGTGGGGAAGAGAGAATGGTAGGTAGGGGGGGGAGAGAAAAGGGATGGTAGACAGAGTGGGAGTGGGGATGAGCGATTTTAACGGAGTAGGTTTTATGTTTAGACGATTTATTCAAAGTATGGTTCACAGAAGACTTTGCGAATGGGCGCTAATCATTGTAATCGAATAATTTAATTACTGAGACATAAAATCTTCCAGAGTCAGAGGTCAGAAAGGGTTTTTGCTCTGATTAGATTTGGGGGGCCGGGAATAGCTCAGTTGGTAGAGCGCCGGACTCGTGATCCTGAGGCTGCGGGTTCAAATTTCGGTACAGGGGATTTTTCCCTCGGAGTTGACGTTGGTTCTGACTCCATTCACCACACAGTCCTTCGAATGAGACTATGAACCGAGGTTCCGTGTGTGAACGCACGCACAATATCCTGCACACATGTAAAATCCCATCACCAACTCTTGGAAGGAGCCAGGTCGGCCGTTGTATGGATGACACTTTACACATAGCATCTACCCTGCCTGAGAAATTGAAATAATGAAGGAAATAAGGAATCTGAGAGCATGATATTGACTGGATGACACGGGAAACGACTGAATGATGCGCCGGCAGGCAGCTCTTCAGTCCGTACTACCCAGGTAGGCAGCCCGTCATGTAAGCAAGAGTGTTTTATTATATTATATGTAAAGCGCTTAGAGCCGTAATCTTTAGAGAACAGGCGCTACAAAAATTGACATGATTATTATTATTATTATTATCATTAACTGCCAACAAGCAGCAGCAGATTTTTTTTTTTTTTTAGTAACACACTAAACTTAGAAATGCCCAGTGATTGGTACATATTCTTAGCGAAATGATCTTCCCACCCTCCCACCTGTCATACAACCACGCTTTTCAAGGTCTTCCGGCGGCAGCGAGTAGCGCCGCCGATGCAGCTTTGTTGGCTTCACGGCAAATCCGTCTTGGGGTGTATGTCTGGCAGCGGTGCCCCCTCGGCCTGGCAGCATTAACCTTGTGTCTGGCAGCATTAACCCGCTGGCTTCCGGGTCAGCTGTTTCATACGGGAAGAGTCAAGCCTTTAGACCAAGGTTACGTATGCACGCTAATGTTGGGCTCACGCTGACGTAGAAGATAGTGTGGTGTGTGTGTGTGTGTGTGTGTGTGTGTGTGTGTGTGTGTGTGTGTGTGTGTGTGTGTGTGTGTGTGTGTGTGTGTGTGTGTGTGTGTGTACGCGCGCGTACATGCATGCGTTCGTGCGTGCGTGCGTGCGTGCATGCGTGCATGCGTGCGTGCAAGCGTGCGTGCGTGCGTGCGTGTGTGTGTGTGTGTGTTCAACCGACTTTCATAATACTATTATTTAAGGCTGCTATTTCAAAGAGTTTCTTGTTTCCAGAAAAAATTGTAAGCATATATTCTTTTAACAATTCTCAAGACAAAAATCAGGGGTTGTACTTATTAGTAGTGGTCCATAGTGCATACCTGCGTATTACTGAGTGGACTGTACGTTTTCTTCTGTAACCTAGGGACAGTCGACTTACAAGACATCAATAAATAAAGCAGGTTATGAAATGATAGTAAATTATCACATTTGGTTCCTGTGTCCAACAAATCTGTCGGCATGGTCAGAAGAGTAATAATTCAATGGGCAAAACTTCATTTTGTCTTCTTCAAGGGATTACATTCTGAAAGAAAATGAATGTTTGAAAAGTTTGCCCGAGCGCGAGTATGTGCTCTCTCTCTCTCTCTCTCTCTCTCTCTCTCTCTCTCTCTCTCTCTCTCTCTCTCTCTCTCTCTCTCTCTCACACACACACACACACACACACACACACACACACACACACACAGAGACAGAGAGAGAGAGAGAGAGAGAGAACGAGAGTGAGAGATAGACAGAGACACACAGAGCGAGAGACAAAGAAGAGACAGAGAAACAGACAGACAGACAGACAGACAGAGAGAGTGAGAGAGTTCCTATGCTGGATCAAATAATCTACACAAACATCGACGCAATGTTGTCATTACTTCCACGCAGAATTATATCTTTACAGCCGTGTCTCTTTTTGTCTGTTTGTCTGTATGCCAGCAGGATTATGCACAGAAAAAAATTGTAACTGCTGACAAAACATGGTGGAAAAACAAGTTTTGCACAAGGATTTGACTACTGAATTTGGATGTGAAAAGGCCCGATATAGCTTTTTCCCCACTCACTTTAACACTTCAAGACAGTTTTTTTTTTTTTTTTTCTGGGATGCTTTCGTAAAATGTTCATAGAATAATGCATACACATGAGTAAAAGAAAAAAAAATCACTTTCAGATGTATGACGAACTTGCAAATTCCGGTGCAGATCTAAATTCGTTGGGGGGGGATTCACAGAAGACCCTCATGTGAGAGATATCTATTCAGTTTTCCGCACAGTTAGATATTTAGCTGGAAACGTGCAAACATCACCACAGCATAGCTGAGACAGAAAGGAATTCTGTTACATAAGACAGTTGTGTTGCATGTGTGGTAGTCTGGGGGGGAAGTCAGGAGGTAAATCACGGATCCGGCCGGACATCCACAATGGCGAAGGATTAAACTTTAGCAGATGACATGGTTGATGCCTCCGCTTTCCCGGGAGAGTTGCTATCTTTCAGTTTCCTTCGCACACATGTAAACACAAACGAAAAACAAAAGACCCTGACATGTAAATCCCGATTAAATCGTTGGTTTTGGTTGTTTGATTTACGTCCACACCATCATTCTCTAACGATCCAGACACATACAAAATAATTTAGGGAGGGAGCGGGTCAGAAATGATGTGCCAGCGATCAGTGAGTAAAAGAAAAGTGATCTTGCAGAGGGAGATGGAAGAGGGGAAGGTAAGTTAAGGGTAAGAATGGAAGGGAGAGGGAGGAGGCAGAGACAGACACACAAGAAGAGAGCGGGGTAGGTGACTCATGTATACGTAATGGGGTAAGCTACACATACGCGCTGGAGCGTGCGCAGAGAGAGAGAGAGAGAGAGAGAGAGAGAGAGAGAGAGAGAGAGAGAGAGAGAGAGAGAGAGAGAGAGAGAGAGAGAGAGACAGACAGACAGACAGACAGACAGACAGAGAGACAGAGAGAGAGAGAGAGGGAGGGAGGGAGGGAGGAGAGAGACAGACAGACAGACAGACAGACAGAGAGAGGGAGAGAGATGGGGAGGGGGCAAACATACAGAAAGAAAATTACAAACGAAAATGACGGTTTTCGCTGACCTTATCCCTCTACATAAAAATAATTCCGAAATTCAGAGAGACAGAGAGAGACACGGAATGGTTTAATGATTTAACACACTTGTGTCCGTATCAAAATCGGTAGGCATGAGTAACGTAAAACGAGGATATTTTTCCAGTAAACTGGGGCCATATCCCATGGCTTCAAACACAATCTTAATAAATAAATAAATGGCCTCTCAGGAAACCCTACTCAATATTGAACTTTTAGTCTAGTTTGGCTCAGCGTCTGTTCATACTGACATTTCCTAGAACGAGGCTGCCAGGCACCAGGCAGAAACAATGAACATTAAATTAACAACAACAACACCAAAAAACCCAGAAACTATCAGTTTCTGAAGAAGTGACTAGCGCCTTTGTATGAAGCGTCACTCACGGCAAAAGCGTTCCCCAGATTCTTCCGAGGCGAGGGCGTTAAACTGTGCATCTGCATCTCCAAATACAACTGTTTTCAGGTGGGTAAAGCATGCTTTAAAGCAGACAGTCCGATGTTCGAGATGGGAGAGGCAAAATACACAAAAACAACCAACCAAAAATGTGACGAGAATATATTGGTGAATGTGGAGATCGTGGCGAAAGCAAACTCAAGACTTAATTTGAAGAAATAGACCCAAGCCCAGACACCACTTCGATGACTGCTTCTATGACCATATGAAAGCATCTCGGCTACAGGAACTTGCATCTAAATGGATCAACCACATGCTGACACCAGACACTACGTGTAGAGAGTTCGTTGCTTCAAGCCTGTACAAGAACCGTGACCAGAAATGAAAACTAAACTGAGCCAGTGAACATCAGAGATTTAGCGAACTGAAACGGTAACTCTTGCTCCCATAATGAGATTTGCATGTCTGTGACTCCTAACGAAAGCTGCTCATGGCACCATATCTTTGTGTTTTTCCCTGTGCCTTCTATCTGCAGTTGCGCGAGGTGAACTGGTCCCGCCGGTAGCACTGGTATGTAAGTATGGGCATGCGATTGTTTCATCATCATGAGAGCAAGAATAACTGTTTGTTATCCACTTTGACCAGAAATTAGACCACATCGTGACAGGTGAGGATACATGGGTGGACACGTTACATATTAGAGCCAAAAAAAATGTGACAAAAAGCCCGACTCTTAAAGGTGGGGCGCCTCTTCAATCGCGCATCGTCATATGTCATATGAGTGCCACTGATTTTAACATGAAAAGATGTTGCGCTGCAAAAACAGGGAGCCCTCTAATTGCTTGCTTGCAGCAGGTTAACGAACACCTACACAGCGGCTCCACCCGACGCGGTGATGAGAGGAATCAAGATTTTGCATGACAACTCTTTTGCTAAAAAGTCGCAGGTCGCACGAGAGTATCTTGAGAGAGAGAGCATTGACACTTGGCGGCATCCTCTATACCTGCCTGACCTTACGCTCTGTGATTTCTTTCTTTTTTCAAACATGAAGAAATGCTCCGCAGGAAGGCTTTTAAGAGCAGAAGAACGGCCCTTGAAACTGTGGTATTCCAGTGCATGGCCCATGCATGTGCGCGAACAGGCCTACCGACCGGCATTTCTACGGAAGAGAGAATAGATGAAGAAGTG
>JADBJO010004444.1:57500-60000 GCA_016801955.1 Conus betulinus | reverse complement strand
GGAAAAGCTGTGAAGCCAAAATCAGCCCTAACATTTTCACCAACACATTCTTCTTCTTCTTTGTTTTGTTTTGTTTTTACGTAAAAGTCCTGGCTCAAGCTGATTTTTTTTTTCTAACGACGCAAAATCAATCGAGATTAGCCAACTGGATCCTACAACTTGGTTCTGGGGAGAATTCTTCACACATTTCTCCTCGCAGACAAACTGCCCTCGTGGATTGATTTGAATCAAGACGTCATGGGTCGATTGGAATTAATCACCATCCTTTTAGAAGGGAGAGCTCTCTTTCTTTCTGTATCTTCCCTCCCCACCTCCCCTGCCCCCTGCCCCCCCTCCTCTCTCTCTCTCTCTCTTATTTCACAGTGTCTGTCCGCCATCCCCCCCCCCCCCTCACACCTCCATGCCTACCTCTCTCCCTCTATCCCCCCCCCTCTCTCTCTCTCTCTCTCTCTGTTTTATTTTGAACCTCTTTCCAGACCTTTACATGATTAGACAGACAAAGAGACAGATGGGCTGACAAGTAGATAAATAGACAGATGATAGGCTTGAGAGAAAGAAATAGTACATAAATAGATATGGAAGAGGAGGAAAGAGAGAGACAGACAGACAGAGACTGACGGGCACACACACACACACACACACACTCTCTCTCTCTCTCTCTCTCTCTCTCTCTCTCTCTCTCTCTCTCTCTCTCTCTATCTATCATCTATCTATCTATCTATCTCATACACACACACACACACACACACACACACACACACACACACACACACACACACACACACACACAGAGAGAGTGTGTGTGTGTGTGTGTGTGTGTGTGTGTGTGTGTGTGTGTGTGTGTGTGTGTGTGTGTGTGTGTGTGTGTGTGTGTGTGTGTGTGTGTGTGTGTGTGTGTGTGTGTGTGTGTGTGTGTGTGTTTCTCTACCCGCTAAAGGAATCTGTTCTGTACACTGCTGTGATCTTATTGTTCTAACTCCCTATAAAACGGACGACACGAAGAATTGAAATAGGAAATAAAAGTGTAAAACAACTTCTTAGTGTGGTAGTGGCAGTAAATCTGACAATAATGTCATCGATCATGGGCTGCGCAAGCTGGATAAAATCATCTTATCGGCGAATGTCAAAGAGAATGTTAACGTACTATTCAGATTTCAAATAAGGCCTTGCTGTCACTTTCGTATTTCTAAGCATTTTTTTTTTCCAGCGCTATGGTAGTGTTTATGTTTCTGCCCATTTTAGGGCATCCCTTTGCACTATAGCAACTTTTATGTAATATATCTGCATTGAATATTGCGCTCTTTGGAACAGTTAAGTACAACAGGCATCTCGTCTAATGTTGCTGTTTATCTTTATATCTGCTTTTTATCACATACTTTCTAATGGAGTGGGTTCAGCCTTAATACATTATGAAATTAGTATCGAACTTAAAATTTTACTGAAGGCATTTGTGAGTTATTTCTGCTTCTTATGTATACGATGTTTTCTTAATATCTGAAATCAACGTGTTCCAAAGCGCAACTGAAAAATCCGTTTGAACACACAATTTTACCACGATTAAAACACCATACTTTATCATTATGTACTTTATTATCATGTAATTCATTATGTGCTTGGTAAAGTACTGATGCCTGTACTGAAAGAAATTCCAAGCATCAAAACTACAGTACATCTGTTACAAAAAAATTAAGAATTCATTTCAGTAAAATCTGGTGGATAGATGGAATGTGAGTCGAGGGCAAAGCCGTAAAACATCAGTCCGTATCCGTGGTGAGGATTTGGGCCAAAGGCGGATTCAAGATCCATCAGATCTTGGAGGAGGTTAGAGCTCCTCAGAGTGCCCTTCTACTTACTACCGCCATCAAAGGACTGGTGTTTTCATCCGCGTTCATCTGTTGTTTTTTTCTGTGTGCCTGTCAGCAACATTTTTTCGTGTGTTTGCCTGTCCGTCCCATCAGCAAGATAACTCAGTAACTGATACACCGATTTTGAATAAATGTTGTGGAAAATTGGAATGTGGACCCAAGGACAAACCCGTTTCATCTGGGGAGAAACCGTGCCGATAATCCGGATCCTAAAACAATATTTAAAGGAGTGAAGTAGTGTAATTCCCAATGGGCATTGTCGAAAAGCATCGCGATTCCCGCGCATGAAGAATTCATTGAATAGGAAAACCCATGCGTCATATTACTACGACTCGAGTCGTGCGCAAACGCAAGCATTAGCGGAAAGTTCGGTCGGTCCATCTTACAGTTTTTTGACAAACCTCGGCTTGTGCAGAAATAGTGTTCGCTGAAGACACAACGCACAGACGCAAAGAAACAATAATGAAAAAAAGTCTCATGGCCCTTAAGCTGCTCTTGCCAGATTCAGAATTCGTTTAAATTTCAGTTTTTAAAAAAAAATCGCATTTAAAACATGTTTTACATGCCTGACCTTTGCGGCCTGGTTCATGGACAGACAGACTCAGTCTTTGTAGCTGAAGTTCATATATATATTT
>JADBJO010004444.1:40000-52500 GCA_016801955.1 Conus betulinus | reverse complement strand
GTGAAGTTAATAGCTGTGCCTTAGAATATGGTTCCAAAAACAGGACGACAGCATCTGTGTATCTCTCAAAGACAGGACGTGGAGATAATGGTATCAACAATTCAGAAGATTTATCCTTGCTTACAAGACAATCTGACATTGTAGCAGTTTTTACGCCGGTCGCCGATCGGGCCACTCAGACTCATGGTTAATGTGGTATACTTGGTGAGAAAAAAGTGCATAGAATTTTAATATGTTAATTCATGAAATACTACGAAGGTATGTCAGTCAGCGAAACCACGGGGCAATATATCTAAAATTATATGTACTGCATCATTGCAATATACCTAAAACTATATAATTTGATCATTAAACCAAACAAAGATTGGAATGGTTAAAATGCAACGCTTAGAATTTTTTTATTTGTTTACATGCTTTTTTCCATTACGTATTTCATTTCAGCAACATTCACATCTTACAAGAATTATTTGAAGCGTGTAGTCCATAAAGTGTGAAATTACACCCACGAGAAAAAAAGAAAGACTGAAAAATGAAAGAAAGGAAATCTGTTTGAATGAAACTATAGTGGTGGTAGAAATGATGATGTGGAGAAAAAAAAGTAATTACATTATGAATGTAACAGAGCCTTTAACCCCGCATATGAGCAATACCATTACATTTATCGCTTTACCAAAGTTCATCCTCACAGGGAGGACTGTCAACAACTAGTGCATTATCATTGTATGAGAAAACGTTTAGTATAAAGTAATCAAAACCACTGGTCTCCTTGACATAGCTTCACCAAAAAGTAACATTTTAAGCATCAATCCAAGGTTATTGAATTAAACCTGTTATATGACTTGGTCCATGTACGTGTACACCCATACATGTACGCATACACACGCACACAAACCAGCGCGCACCGAGAGAAAGAGTGATAGAGGGAGAGAGAGAGACACACACACACACACACACACACACACACACACACACACACACACACACACACACACACACACACACATACATACATACATACGCGCGCGCGCGCGCGCGCGCGTTATGCAGGGCAAAGAAAAAAAATGTTTGAAATTAAACCATAATTAAGGAATCGTTTTGGAAGCAAATACAACAGTATAAAATGAAATATTTCACACACACACACACACACACACACACACACACACACACACACACACACACACACACACACACACATGTACAATCGAGAACAGTATTGACAATACGTATAAAGAAAAAAACAAACGAGCCGCCGTGGCGAAGTTGGGAAAGACTGGGACCACACAGTCGAGTTTCATCCACTTAATGGATGCGTTTCTGAGAGTGTTGCTCAACATTTCCTGACCAACACTGCAGGTGCCTGTATCTCTCGGGCCTGGTTGACGCCGGGGATATATTATGAAAGGAAAGCGTAGAGTACAGCCCTGTCATGTAGTCTCAGACCGAAATGGAAATCCGTAGCATCATCTTAATCATCCTCATTCTCATCGATCAGCATTTTAAAAAAAAAAAAAAGTCTCAAGTTCTGTGGCCCTTCATGCCCTGCTCTCATGGTGACCTCAGTTTCGATGTCCTCTCCACGTCTGTGGGCCTTGGTTTGGTTCCGTCGGGGTCACCGGTATCGGCGAGTCCATGGGGGCTGTCGTTGGACGACGGACGTGGTGGCGCCCTCCGGAGGGAGAGCTCACTCACGCCGGCTCCGCGACTAAGCAATTATTGTCGTCAGTAGGGGGCTTAGTAGGTGGTGTCCTGCGTATGTTAGATCAGAACAGGCGCCACTGAACACCACCGAAGTGACTCGGCAGCAGTGCAGTGTCTCCTCCGGTGGGCTGCCTATTGACGACTGACACTGACTACCCCCTGTGGATTGCCGGTGCCGGGGCTACGGCGGGGCCGACCGGGCTGTGCCTGTGGACAGGGTGTCGGAATGAGCGGCGTGGGTGGCACTGCAACAAACTACAACATTTTCTCGTCTAACGACCTTCAACTGTCCAGCTCTTGCTAGAATTTCCAAACACCCCCCTCCATTGTGACAGCTTTACATGGATGAAATCACGGCTTATAGCCTCGCAATGCGTGCTCCTCCCATTTGCTCCCTTGTTGTTCTGTCAACTCATGTTTTTGTTACCGTATCAAAAAGAACGTTGTATGGTATTTTGCCATGGACACCTCCTTCATCGCCCTCGGGGAGCGAACAATGCAGGCCACACATTAGATCTCATTCCTTTGTTTCATACAAAAGGACTGTAAATCTGGCCACAACTTTCAGATGTTATGCAGAGAGAGAGAGAGAGAGAGAGAGAGAGAGAGAGAGAGAGAGAGAGAGAGAGAGAGACAGACAGACAGACAGACAGACAGACAGACAGACAGACAGTCTAAAAAAAAAAAAACAACACAAAAAAAGAAACCACTACATACAATTTAAATGGTTTAGATGCCTCTCTGCTCAATGGGCAAACACTTTTATTTACTTGTAAAGAAATGTACAAACGGCAAATGTGTACAGAAAGCAGTACTACAAACAGCAAAAAGGTCAGTAGATCTTATCTTTACATGAACAATTTACAAAGCAGCATTAATTTTACAAAATGAACAACAAATCCCATCTAACATAATAGTACAAACCAAGCACAATATTGTGTCTACACTGTCAGTGTCACACATTCACCTTCTCACTGTTTTGAAGTGTTGTCCTTTTTTCAGAATTCATAATCAGAGAGAGAGAGAGAGAAGAAGAAGAAGAAGGAGAGAGAGAGAGAGAGAGAGAGAGAAGAGAGAGAGAGAGAGAGAGAGAGAGAGAGAGAGAGAGAGAGAGAGAGAGAGAGAAACAACCCTAGATTCCTAAATTTTTTCTATACAGAAGCATAGGAATCAACATCAACAGTACAAATAAATTACTTATCCAAAGAAACGACGGTTGAATTTTAGCTGCCACGCTCTTGCTCGAAATTATTATAATGATCGCTCTTCAAGTTTACCCAACATGAGAAAATCCTAGGCAAGACTACACACATACATAAAACGTGATCATGCGAGCACACACACATACCTCAGTTTTCAATCAAAAGCTTATAACTATGCCATTGTTATCAAAATCAACATAGTTCATATTCGTTTTCGCAATGCATTTTTCTACTTGATATTTGATTTGTAAATATTTCCTGAAAACAGGAAACAGAGGAAACACCTTTTCAGCTCTGGATTTGTATACAAAGAACTTTGCAGACAAGATAATGTAATCGAATATGATGTCAGTTTTTAACCGAGAGTCAGTGCCAAACAGGACAAGTTTCCTTTGATAATATAATATCAGGTATACAAGAGCAATTGTCTTTTTAAGAAATTATAAAGATCACTCCAAAAGCGTGTTGTCACGTCGCATGTGAAGAATAAATGATCTATGGTTTCCTTTTCACACTTACAAAACGTGCATTTGTTATTTTTCAGCGATATTCATTTTTTCAAGGACAATATTCGTAGCCAGGATCCTGTGAATTAATCTCATTTGAAACCATTTTCAGTTTAATTTCTTTTATTTGTGTGTGCGAAGAAAATATATTTTCCAGTTCAATTCTTTACCTATTTCATTGTTCCATTTCGCACAGCACCTTGGTTGTGCGTTATCTTCATTTAAGATATCATAATAAAGTCGAGCTCCTTTATTTACACTCCATATGATACTGAGAGCTTTTTTTTAGTGTTGTTATGTATATTGCTAGTCAATCTGATATTCTTCGTTCGAATATATTTTCTGACAGATTGCACACAACCTAGATATAGCATGAAGTTTGTTTGAACAGCATGCTTGTGCCTGAATTCTTCATATCTCATGAATGACCCTGTTTGGTCTATCAAATCTGCAATACGATATACACCTTTGTCTACCCATTCCTTGAAACATATAGTTTTCCCCCGTCTAGTTTAATGTTTTTATTGTAAAAAAATTTTCAGCCAAGAATTCGCTGGGATCCTCAATACTTACTTTATTACCAAAAATTCATACGCTTGGAAAGTGTCCTTCCAAAAAGGCATTAGTCTCTTTTTGTTTAACTGGTAAAGCATAGCCATATTTCTCAAGATCTTTTACCAAAGGATACATTTTTTGTATCACAGATTTCCATTTATGATTGCTAACTTTAAGTTTTCTGATCCATGTAAGTTTTAATGCCATTGTCATGTGCTTAAGTGAAGGTATTCCTAATCCTCCGTTTCTTACATTTTTTACTGTTGTTTTTTTTTTTGGGCTATCCTATCTTGTTTGTTATTCCATACAAATTGAAAGCATTGCTTTTGAAGCTTATCCATTAAGCTGTTTGGTGGGTTAGGTAGCAAGATCCAAAGATATATCAATTTTGAGAGGATCAATGATTTTAAAACGGCTACTCTGCCAACAGGTGTAATAACTCTCTTACTCCAGGCGTTGAATAATGATTTTATTTCAAGAAATTTGTCATTGTAATTCAGTTCCACGCAATGTGATAGTTCTGGGGTAAACCATATTCCAAGGATCTTAAACTGTTTTGGATTCCAGTCTATTTTTAGGTGGGGCATATATCTAGTCTTGAAAACACTTTGCTTCCCAGCCAAACTGCCTTTGTTTTTTTTCGATATTCATGTACAACCCAGATACTTTTGCAAATTTGTTTATAAGGTCTCTATTGAATGTTCAAATGATATTCTGTCCTGTGTGTGCGCGCGCGCGCGCGCGCGCGCGCGCGCGCGCGCGCGTGCACGCAAGCTCAAGATATTGTCTAAATATTTGATAAGAATACGTACACGTGTAGAATGTGTGTGTGTGTGTGAGTGTGCGTGCGTGCGTGCGTGCGTATGTGTGCATGCGCACGCGCGCGCGCGCGCGCGCGCGCGCGCGTGTGTGTGTGTGTGTGTGTACAAATGTTGTTACTCACGTGCATACATGTGCATGCATGATCGACAACGTGTGTGTGTGTGTGTGTGTGTGTGTGTGTGTGTGTGTGTGTGTGTGTGTGTGTGTGTGTGTGTGTGTGTGTGTCTGTGTGTGTCTGTGTGTGTGTGTGTCTGTGTGGTGTGTGTGTGTCTATGTCTGTGTCTCTGTGTGTGTTTGGGTCTCTGTCTGTCTGTCTGCATGTGTCTGTGTGTGTGTGTGTGTGTCTGTGTGTGTGTGTGGGGGGGGGGGGTTGGGGGGGGAGCGCATACACTCGTGGCCGAGCACGCGTGCAATCTCCCGTATTTGTACATCAGGAAAAAGCCAAATCAATACTTTCTTCAACACACACCAAAAAAAAAAAAATAAAGGAAGAGAGATAAACTAATGGGTTCTGTACGAAAGCAAGAAAGCATTCACACCCTACCACTGTTCTATCCTTCCGTACTGGGTGGAAATGGAAGAAAAAAACCTCCAAAAGAAATAGGCATTGTCATACAGCGCAATTAAGAATAGGCGCTAAAACAACACTGCATAATCCATGTCAGCGTTTCGAGGTAATACATGGTCTTAAAATGAACCCCAACATAAATCATATATCAATTATATATATATATATATATATATATATATATATATATATATATATATATTATATATATATCAATGACTCCAAACCAAAAGATTTACCTATTTTACAGGATGCCTTTCTCCCCTACGGCATCACTCGTAATCAATGAATATATAAACCACACAGACACACACACACACACACACACACACACACACACACACACACACACACAGAGAGAGAGAGGAGAGAGAGAGAGAGAGAGAGAGAGAGAGAGAGAGAGAGAGAGAGAGAGTGATTCAAAAAGACTGGCAACGCCAAACTGAACTTCTTTGTGAAAAAAAAAGATACGAACAAAGAAGCCAATTCTAACATCAGTACAATGTCTCAAAACCAGCATCTAAGAATACGTCTCTATCGCAGCCTGCAGCGGTGTCACTTAGTATTATTCAGAAATATAAAGTTTAGAAAATCAGTCTTCCAAATTATTTATAAATGTTTTTATTTGCGAGTACTTGTTCGCGCATTGTGCGGTTGGGCTTTGAGACTTTCATAATGCCACAACTCACTGTGAAAATAAACTGTTACGTGTGACATAAACGTTTTTAGGGGTGAACCTCAAAACATCCAAGTTCTTACTTTATGAACTTTCGGAACGGATACTGATAATGTTCACTTCGGCAACAAAGCTGAATAATACACAAGTATGAAGTTCAGCGCATCAAAAGAATTCATATATACCATAGAAACTTTTAAAACTGAGTTCAAGAGAATGTGGTGATTCGATGGAAATGTAACCCAAAACAAAGCCATTAGATGTCAGTCGGTATCCAGGTGTGGATCTGGGTCAAAGGCGGATCCAAGATCCGTTAAAACATGACGGACCTTAGGACTCCTCAGAGTGCCCTCCCAGTTACCCCCCCCCCCCCCCCCTCCCCTCAAGAAGGTTTTACTTTCACATGCATCCATTTGTTTTTGATTATCCGTTTATTAGTCTGTCTGTCTGTCCACCAGCAAGATTACACAGAAACTGCTACACACACCGAGTTTGACTAAAATGTTTTGGAAAGATGGGATATGTATGGCCCAAGTGCGCACCATTACATTTTGGGGAAAATCCGTAATGAGAATCTGGATCATAAAGCAGACCCAGAATCCCTTAAGTGACATTGTTACAGATTTTCCACTAAACAAGAGCACTGTGTGGGTACCAGTTACAGTTTAACACGTATGTATGAAGTATGGAACTTGAAACTGTTGATGTAAATGTTGACATTCCGATTTTTCCCGTAATCCATAAAAGTATATAGGCAGAGCCTCTTTTAGACCATGCATACTATAAGTTTCCCTTGAGGTCACTATTTTGTTTACACCTATGAACGGACCTGCTCACAGAAGTTTAAAAAACAACAACACACATCAATGATAATGATGAAAATACAAAGAATAATAATGACAGTGAAAATGACGATGATGATGATGATGATGATGATGATGATGATGATGATGATGATGATGATGATGATGATGATGATGAAAACCCTACCATCGGTCTTTTTTTTCTTCTCTTTTACGCTACAGTCAATACTAGCTTTGAAATTTCGGGTGTATCCAGATATGAAAGGGTAGGTCTGGGATCCTTCGATCTTGACGGAATTGTACGCTCTCTGAGTGTCATTTGTAATTGTTGTTTTCGTAATAGTTATTATCCACTATAGCTTTCGTGCCACTGCAATTATGTTAATATACTGCCATTTCTACGTAAGCCCTGTAGTGTAAGAAAGACTTTGTGTGTGTGTTGTGTTTAAATTCCAATCTCCACAAAACGAATCGCACTGTGTGAACCTCAGCTGTTTTCTCTAAATGGTTGATAGTGATAGATCCCCGGCTGGGTCGCTTTTCATTTCTGTAGCTGTCAAAAGTGTGAAAAACAGTTCTAGATTCTTTTTAAATGAGCTTTGTCGAAAAGTTCGAGCATGAAGATTTTGACTATGTAGGAAACGTTCTATGTCATGAAACTATGATTCAAATTGTGCACAAACGCTAACGGAAGCGGAATAATTTTTATCTGTGTACTTGACAAAACTTGTCCAGAAATAGCGTCCTATAATGACACACCAGCCCAAAGGTGCAAAGAAACAAACGAAAACAATCATTCTATTGGTCATTAGTTTGCTTAGGCGGATCAGTTTCAAAGAAATCTCCCCAAAATGTTTTGTAATATGTCTAACTTTAAAAAGATCTACGCGTGCGTTTGATTGCTAGTTTGTGGACAGACAAGATTACATCTTAAAATTCTTATACGGAAACGAATCTCTGTTTGTAGAAAAGAGTAAGTGTCGAAGCTCTGGGGGATTTATTGATAGAAAATGTCACAGGTCTCGATTTACACCCTCTTCTCTCGGGCACAAACACGGACAATTTTATTTATATGACATGCGAGCGCTTCTATACATGCATTCATATTCATAACCAAACAGAACACACACACACACACACACACACACACACACACACACACACACACACACACACACACACACACACACACACACACACTCGCGCAGGCGCAGACGTACACGCACAACGCTTACAGGTACTGTGGGCATCTTCTGATGGATTCAGCAATTATGGCAGTCGCTTGTGAAAAAAACATTACAAAAAAACAAAACAAATTTATTTGTAAGATATTTACCCTTTAAAATGTCCAAGATCAATGTCTGTTTATCGTGCTCTGTGGCATGAGGTAAGGGAAAGCAAAGCCCAGAGCATTCAAACAATTTTGCTTCTGTTGTAAAGTATTTACTTTGGGGTAAATGATTAGCTTTTAAACGTGGAAAGATTATACTTAAAACGTTTTCTTTTTTTCTCCCCCCACAACAATTTGTTTCGGAAAATCCTCTCTCTCTCTCTCTCTCTCTCTCTCTCTCTCTCTCTCTCTCTCTCTCTCTCTCTCTCTCTCTCCTCTCTCTCTTTAAATCAGGTTTCGTAAACCAACCGCCATTTTTGTTTGTTTGTGTGCTTTCAGAATTGCATGCAAACGAATTCCATGGCCACGACAAAGAAAGGCAAAGCAATCGATCCCTTAGAACTGCAATGCACTCCATCAAAGCATGGAGCTGTCACAGTAAACCAAGCAAATTTGTACATCTGCAGGAATCCGGGGGGAGGGGGGGGGGGGGGGGGGGAGGGGGGGGATATTAGGAAGTATCAACGTTTATATCTTTTTCTCATGCGTTACTTACCACAAGCTTCGTTGTCTTGTTTTCAATTACACTATTGGTCTGGTTTCTTTCATATCCCAGAGCGCTCTGACCACACTAAATATTCACGACTTACGCTGGTTCTAAGAACGTTATTAAATAGTGCATGACTTGTACTGAGCCATCTGCAAAATGATGTAGGCTCTTCATTTTTTTTTTTAAGGAAAGATCTCTCCCCCCCCCCCCCCCCCAAAAAAAAAAAAAAAAAAAAAAAAACGATTTCGGTTGTGATGAAGAATCGTCGGCTTCTTATAAAAAGTCCTAAAATTTGTAGAAGTAGTTTTTCGGGTGGCGCGCCAGCAAAATGTTGGTGTTAAGCCAGTATGTCAACATTGATTTATTTATTCATGCGTTCACGCATCTGTTCGACCACTTAAAGGAAAACAAAGTGCTCCAGATAAATAACATTTTAGACCGTATGATACAACGTTTTTTTTTTTCATTCTGTACAGTGCTAACATTAGCCATTCAACAGACACAAACACAAATCAGTCTTCGCTACTCTCAGAGAAATGCAATTCCTATTCCATGTTGTCTATTGACAGAAACTGACGTGTTGTCGGCGGCACACTGTGAATGAATAGTAGCAGAACACTGCTTTCTTTCTTTCAACACACAACAATAAACGTAAGCATGAGGCGGTATCATAGCGTCAATATTTACTCAGCAAGACACTAAATTATTTCAACACAACAATAAACGTAAGTATGAGGCGGTATCATAGCGTCAATATTTACTCAGCAAGACACTATATTATTTCAACACAACAAGAAACGTAAGTATGAGGCGGTATCATAGCGTCAATATTTACTCCGCAAGACTATGATTATTTCAACACAACAATAAACGTAAGTATGAGGCGGTATCATAGCGTCAATATTTACTCAGCAAGACACTATAATTATTTCAACACGACCATAAACGTAGGTATGAGGCAGTATCATAGCGTCAACATTTACTCGCAAGACACTATAATTATTTCAACACGACCATTACGTAAGTAGAGAGGTAGTACAATAGAGTCAACATTACTCAACAAGACACTTCTATTGGTAATTTCAACAAGGCCATAAACGTAAGTGTAAGGCAGTACCACTGTGTCAACATCTACTCGGCTGGACAGTAGACCATAGTAGTAGTAGTAGCAGCAGCAGCAGGACAGCAGTAGTAGTAGTAGTAGTAGTAGTAGTAGTAGTAGTAGTAGTAGTAGTAGTAGTAGTAATACCACTAGTATCATTTTCATTATCATTAACATTATCCTTATCATTATCTTTTTATTATCCTTATCATCACCTTTATCATCTTCATTATCATTATCATCATTATCATGATTTGTTATCATTGTTATTGCTGTTGGTGTGTTGTTCCATTATTTTTCTATTCTGCACAGAACGTTGGGTTTACAGCTACTAAGTATGGACACGTTCACTATTTCTGTTTTTAAGGGGAAAAAAAAAAAGGGGGGGGGGAGGGGGGGGTCTTATGGATCACACGCACGCACGCACGCACGTACGCATGCAGGCACGCATTCATACACATACACAAACGCGCGCGCGAGCGCGCGCGCACCTGCACACACACAGTTAGGCATCCGGGTGCCTGACAGATAGAAGGAAATATAATGGGAGAAGATCGAGAATGAGATTTCTTATTGCGTAAGTGATCAGTCTAGGTAGAGAGCAAGCATCACAAGATCGAGAGAAAGAACAGGGAGGAGAGGGGGGAGACAGACAGACGGAGAGACAGAGACAGAGGGAGATATACAGATGTCAGAGACAAAGAAAAGTATAGTGAGAGACAGAATTATCTATGCAGAGGCAGACGCTCAGTGATTGCCAGAGATCGGACAAGGAGAAAGACTTTTGGTGGAGGAGGATGAGAAACAGATGGTCAGAGAGAGAGAAAAAAAAAAACGGATATAACACGATAGACAATTATGAACAAGTTCAGATACAGAGAGAGCCGAACACAGAAGTGAAAGAGAACAAAATCGAAGACAGTGACCCTAGAAACAAAACATGAGAGACAGCTGGCTCACACACAAAAAAAAAAATTGAAAGTAAAGAGTGGGTGAGACAAACGAGAAGGTACAGAGGCATGCAGATCTGGTTTGCTTGTTCAAAATCTGTTCACCTCGGTAACATCGGACGAAGATCCATTATCTTCAACGTAAGGTAACATAAACATGCTGTTTAAAAAAAAATCACACCAGAGATTGATTTAACGTTGAGTCGCATAGCTCAGGATGACATCACTCCCACCCACTCATCCCCTCTTCCAACTCCTCCTCCAGCTCCTCCTCCTCTCGCCTTCCGTCTCCATAAAAAAATGGCTTGTTCTATTTTTGTAGAGTGACCTGCGTCCGATTGCTGTCTTCTCCATGGGTGATGTGAAAAGAAAACAGATTTTCTATTCTGAAAAGGCCCCCTGGACTGTTTCTATCTCTGGCTGAATTCAAAAAGTTTGTAATAGCAATATACAGCCGATCAGCATAGAACAGACAGCAGTCAGCATTGCAGTGAAACAACATATTCAGTTCTGATTACAATTTGATGATAATGTGCTGTTTCGTTACCTTTCCAGTGCTCTTTTATTCTGCGCATCTACTCAGCTCTTCAACAACTAATGGACTTCCATCCATATCCTCTTCCCTGCTCTCTCGACCTCTTTCGTTACCCCGCGCTCTCTTCTTTCCTCTTTCTCCCATTGTTCTTTGCTGTTGAGACTGACGAGCAGTGCCCTGACCACGACCAAGCCTGCTTTAAGTAGGACACATTCAGCTGCAAAAGGCCACTTCCAAATCATTCTCGACGAGTCTTTCTTCATCTTCATCTCTTTAATGACATACACTCACTCTGTAACAAATGCAATTCCATCAAGCCCAAAGAAGGCACGAAGGTTGTTGAGGAAATTATATCCGTTCCCCTGCTATTGCCAAAATAATGAAAGATACGTTCCCAGAGTTCACATCATGCACACGGACAATCAAAATACGATAATTACATCGAGTCACTCTGTTACACACGTGTGTCAAACAAGCAAACACGGTAGTAAAGTTGTTCAGAAAATCATGTCCGTACTCCTGCTACTGCCACAATAATCAAACTCCAGTCCTACGATCCAAATAATGAAAACAACGGCACTTGGCTCATTACCACTGACAACTGTGTAGATCTATGGCACGAAAACACATCAGGTCAACACCTGTGCTTTAAACAAATTAGTTTCGAAAACAGGACAATTATTTTCATGTCTTCTCAAGGACAGGATTCAGAGATAACTGCATACAAATTCGTGGGATTCAACACCTATTTGCATAGCTATCTTGCGTTTTGTAGACAGAATTCAGGGATAACTGCATCAAAATTCGAGGGATTCAACACCTGTTTGCATAGCTATCTTGCGTTTTGTAGACAGAATTCAGAGATAACTGCATCAAAATTCGAGGGATTCAACACCTGTTTGCATAGCTATCTCGCGTTTTGTGGGACACACTGATCTCAGGTGGACTGAAAGGAGCATAATTAGCTTTGAAAAAGCATATAATACTATAAATATGTTAATTTATGAAGTAGCCGAAAGCTGTGTGTACTTAAGAGTGCTACTAATCTTATCTTGATCCCAAACATAATACGCCTTTGAACAATGCCAAATACTGCTGCAATTTTGCATAGGAAACAAAGAAGTGTATCCAAAGAGAATGTTAAGCTTTGAGGGCAAACAAAAAACTCACCCGTATGTTTTTAATACCGACGGACACTAC
>JADBJO010004444.1:25000-35000 GCA_016801955.1 Conus betulinus | reverse complement strand
TGTGTGTCTGTGTGTCTGTGTCTGTCTCTCTGTCTGACTGTTTCTCTGTTCGTCTCTCTGAGTGCATGGCAAATTTTTATATTCCGGCATTTTCTTTGCGATTACACCCGCTAGTTGAACCCAACCTGCCAGAACAAAAAACTATAGACGAGACCAAACCTGTCTTTCCATCAATGAAGATGCCTCCAGGTGTAGAGGCCGTAAATCTGTCATTACTGACGAATTTATAACTATGTTAAAAGGTAGCAAAACACTAGTTTCTTGGATTTTGCTGTCAGCTGCAATCGTTGCCTTATACACTAATATCAAACGCGGTAAATGATGCATACATGCACACATCTATGCATATATTTCAGCAAAGATTAACTGCGTGCTGTAAAGATCAGACCATTTAACGCATTTTCTACCGTTAAAGGAGCATATAAAGACGTATATAACATACGGTAGCCACTCAGAAATACACCTGGTCAAATATGATAAATGTTGATTCCTTGAGTTTATAATTTGCTATAAATCCCGCAAGAAAGACGTATGAAAACATAGCCCGAATTTCGTTTTCTTTTCTTTTTTTTTTATTTTGATCCGATAAGTAAACACAACACCCATCAAACACACACACACACACACACACACACACACACACACACACACACACACACACACACACACACACATACAGAGAGAGAGAGAGAGAGAGAGAGAGATGGATGGATGGATGGTAGACAGACAGACAGACAGACAGACAGACAGGATGGAGGTAGACAGACAGACAGATAGACAGACAGACAGATAGATAGACAGCGCGCGCGTACGTGTGTGAGCGCACAACCAAACTTTTTTTTTTCATCTTTCGCAGAGCTGTGCAAGGGTTTTAATGTACACATCACCTGCCACGTGACTCATGCATTATCGTCCTGCACGCAAGAGTACAGAAGGGTTATGACTTCGATTCTGCCTGTCTCTCGGTATGTCCGTCTGCCCGTCTACAAGATAACTAAGCAACGGTTCATTATGTTTGTATGAGGTCCTCTCTACGACCAGTATCTAGTTCACAGTTCTGGCGTCACCAACCTTTCAGTCACCTAAGTCTGATTAACATGGAGATTCTACGAACGGTGGTGGCAGGGTCAGCGGCGGTTGGAGTGGTGGTGGTGGAGGAGGAGGAGGAGGAGGTGCGTGCGCGCGCGCGCAAGTGTGCCTGCGCGCCCGCGCGCGCGCGCGCGCGTGCGCGTGTGTGTGTGTGTGTGTGTGTGTGTGTGTGTGTGTGTGTGTGTGCGCGCGTGCACGTGCGTGTGTATGTGCGTGTGTGGAAGCGGGTGTGCGCGCGCCAGCGTGCGTGCACCTGTTTGCGATTGAGGTGTGTGTGTGTGTGCGCGTGTGCGTGCGTGCGTGTGTATGTGTGTGTCTGTTTGCGTGTGTGTGCACGTACGTGCTTGTGTGTGTGCGCGCGCGCGCGTGCGCGTGTGCGCGTGCGTGCGTGTGTGTGTGTGTGTGTGTGTGTGTGTGTGTGTGTGTGTGTGTGTGTGTGTGTGTGTGACAGAGAGGCAGACAAACAGACAGACAGGCAGGCAGAGAGTATCACGCCCACAAAAATCATTTATAAATGCTAAAGACATCAACCAGAGATGAACAAAAGGTAAACAAAAAATGAAATAAACAAACAAAGCGACGAGAAACCGTGCTGTCGAGATAAGAAGGCAGTAAATGTGCAAAAACACGCTTGAAGTGAACACATACCTGGCCTGGTACATGAACAAAACAGTCATCCGTTCCTGCATAACAGTACGAAGTCAACACTGAAAATAGGTGAGGAAAACAAGAAAGAAGAAAGATAAGGGAAAAACAGAGAGGGAAAGAAAGAAAGAAATGGGGGGGAAGGGAGGAAAGAAAAGAAAGAAGGAAAAGGGTAAAAAGAAAGGCAATAAAAAGAAAAAGAAAGAACGCAAGAATAGAGAGAGAGTTATGAAGATAGAAAGAAGAGAATAAAGAAGGAAGAAAAGATCGAACAAGAGATAAAAGGGAAAAAAAAACGAAAGAAAGACAAAGAAAGGAAGCAGACAAGCTAAAAATATAAGGAAGAAGGAAATTAGGTAGTAGGAGGACGAGTTTGTGGAGAGAAAAAACATTAGGGAGAGGGGAGCGAAAAGAATAACAATAGAAAAAAGGGACGAATTAATGGAGAGAAAAAAAATGAAAGCCAGGGGTCCAATGCCACAGAGGTAAAATCAGCATTGGGAAATGATAAATATGTTCAGCCGCAAACTGAATTCACACGGAACACAACTGTCTCCGGCCAGCATGAAAGGCACAAGAGGAATCACCCAATCGAGCATGTCAGAACTGCAAATCAATGAACAACAAGAAAAACTGAAGCACACTTTAGTAAGAAAGGGAAAAATGGCTTTAAAAGAGAAAAATGGCTTTAAAAAGAAAGAAAGAAGGAAGGAAAGAAAGAAAGAAGGAACGAAAGAAAAAGAAAGAAAGAAAGAAAGAAGAAAGAAAGAAAGAAAGAAAGAAAGAAAGAAAGAAAGAAAAACAAAAAAAGAAGGAAGGCAAGCAAGAAGAGATCGCGGAGGAGGTCGGGTGCATCGAAATGAATAAAGACGGAACTAACAGGGAGAAACAGAAAACAGAGCACGTAGGGAAGACGTCGAAAACAATGAAGAGAAAAAGACAAAAATCAAACGTAATTGCATTCACTGGCGCCGGAGGGAAAAACAACGTCTGTAACTAAATATGGATAGAAACAGAAACTTTCTATGTCCTACACGCAAAAAAAGAATGAAAAGAAAAAAGGAGAAAAAAAAAAAAAAAGAAAAAGAAAGAGAATGAAAATATAAAAAAAGAAAATATTTGAGAAGTTTGATTTAATTTGCCTTTTTAGGATTTGGAAGATACTAGTTACAAAGCACACATATTGCATGCCCTTTCACAATTGCACGGCAAGTAATTCAAAACTAAATAACCAAATCCAAATGAAATTTTATCAAGTAGTGAAAAGAAGTTGACGTTTCCCATACCCCTAATTGAAATGGTAAAATTCAACCTAAAACAGAAACAACAAAAACAAATTTAGTTTAAGGTGAAGTCGTTGATTTTTTTTTAATACCTGCAATTAGATTCAATGTAACACAGGGGCTTTGCGTCAGTCACATGAACAAAAGAATGTTTATGCCCATGTCCTAAATATCAATGTCTTCATTGTAACAAACTATAGCAAACAAATAAAACCCGCTTTTGTGTACTTTTTACATATGGATCAGAAACGGTGTGTCCATTTTTTTTTAGCCCACCGACAACGGAGATCGAAGAGGTGATCAAAAAAAAAAAGTTACGCCAGATCTGATATATGGCTGTTGAATATGCTCATGTGGAAAAACATGAATATATCCACACAAATGATTTTTTGAATGGCTTTTCTTGCACATGGAAATATAAGATGAAGACGTATTTCCCAGTTCAGCTGTTGCTGTGATGAAAATTGCTAGAATTAAGTAACATGTTAGTCTTCGTCAATAACATGTCGTTATAGTCGTCATTAATCACCAATTAAAGTAGGCAGAAACAGAAATTAAAGGAAATACGGCAGTGAACAATACAATACCAGTTTTCCTTCGTTGTAAATTCACCTAGAAATACCGCACTTTAGAATATTCTGCCCCCAAGAAAATACTGATCATGTCAGTTCAATCCATACCTCATTGGTTAGAAAGCTAACTTGATTTACTTAAATCACAAAATTTTAGGAAAAGCATATGATAATAATATTTTCAATGAGGAGAAACAAATTTAATTTCATGTCTATTCAAGGTAACAAGCGTATATGTGTGTGTTATGCGTGCGTGCATGTGTGTGCGTGCGTGCGTGCGCGTGCGTGCGTGCGTGCGTGCCTGCGTGCCTGCCTGCATGCGTGCGTGTGTGTGTGTGTGTGTGTGTGTGTGTGTGTGTGTGTGTGTGTGTGTGTCTGTGTGTGCGCGCGCGCGCGCGCGTGAGCGCGCACTTCATTACACCGTCTTGATTCGAATAGAGAATCCAATAGAGTATTATGCAGGACACTCAGGAAAGAGCAGATCTCCACCATGGTCGAACGGATCCTACGTCCACCCATTGAGTCAAGACAAGAGTGAAAACAAAATTCGTTTTTACCGCCAGGGGAAGGAAGTACAGTACGGATTAAAAGAGTTACTTCACATTACTGTTTAATAAGACATGCCAAATGCGGAATTTCAACGTTTTTATGGCTAGAAAATCATAATATTCTAAGAAAATTATTTTGCCTTCGACACAGTTTACAGTTCTTGACAGAAACTGCAGTGTTCACGATCAGTGATGATTGTGTAAATGTTCTTGCTGTTCGGATCCTTTTGAATCCGGTGTTTGATCCAGATCCGTACTGAAAGATAATGGATTCGTCACGTTTCATCCCTTCAGGAAGTCTTGCTAAAATTTATACAGTAGTTTTTTGTATGATCTTATGTGTAATGACTCGCTAAACAAACCCTGTATCCGCCGTTTCGCTCGGATCAGCACCACAGACCGACCACAGACCGACACTAAACTTTAATGGGTTCCATGTTTCTAGCTGTACGCTTTCTCTGGCTACTTTTGTGCAGGGACAGTCTCCTGTACCAATCCACTCAGGTTGTGGGCCACAACAAATTGTCAAAGACCTGGTAAAAAAAAAAATAATTAAATAAGGGGGGGGGGGGGGGGGGGGGGGGGGGTCGAGAAAGAACGAAAGATAGAACAAAAAAATTCTGCCATGAGAAAAAAAAATTGCCTCTTTGTGGAAGCCCATTAGAAAAACACAGAGAGTAAAACACGAGAAAAGAACAAAAAGGAGCAAAACAGGAAAGAAAAATGGAAACATAACCTAAGAAAAAAAATAATCCAAGAACGACAAACACCTACCGCTACTGTAGAAACGGCAACAATAAAACACTGATTCCTTGTGACAGAGACAGACACAAAGGAGAACAAGAGAGAGAGAGAGGAGAGGGAGAGGGAGAGACGGAGAGACAGACAAGGAGAGAGAAAGAGAGAAGGGTGAAAGCAAAAGGACAAATTGTTGCTCCTTTCTGAAACTTTTTTGAAAGAAGACAGACAAAAAGGAAACATCACACATAGCGAATCAAAAGTAAGTAAAGGGAAAAAAAAAAAGAGAGAGAAGTCAATAAAGAACGACAGACACACACAGAAAGACAGAAGGAAACAACTTATAGGAGCAACGAACAACTGACACAATTTTGTAAAAAAGCAAAACGATAAACTACTGCTTCTCTACGGAGTTTGTCTAAAACAAATTCCCAAAGGAACCAACAAACAAAAAGGTAGAGGAAGGTAGCAAGTGGAGGAAGCAAAAGACGACGATGGACAAACAAATAGAAAAAAAAAAAAAAGGTCAAGTTTTCGGCGCCACAGTGGCAAAATATAAGCCTGCAGGACGAATAGATATGTACGTTTGAAACAGAATACATGCAAAGGAGCCGTCTTCCACCCAATGTGTAAAACATAACAAATGCATCGTGGAAATCGCGCGTGACAAGTCTATATAGAAAAGCAAGAACAAGAAAAAAAACAGCGAACCCTACTGGGATAAACAAAAAAAAAAAAAGGGGGGGGAGGGGGAGGGGGGGCGGAAGGGGGGGCGGTGTCTGCAAAGGGCAGTAAAATAAGACTCGTGGACTTCAGTCACGGAACCCCGCATGGCATACAACTCGTCATTTCTTTTCGTTGACGATCACACACACACACACACACACACACACACACACACACACACACACACACACACACACACACACACTCTCTCTCTCTCTCTCTCTCTCTCTCTCTCTCTCTCTCTCTCTCTCTCTCTCTCTCTCTCTCCTCTTCCTTCTCTTCTGTCCTGTCCTGTCTTGCCCTGTCCTCTCCACCTCCTTCTTCCTCCTTTCTCCTTCTGTTATGTGTGAGTATGTGCACGCGCACAAGATCTGTGTGCATATGAGTGCGGATCTGTGTGCATGTGCGTGCGTGCATAAGATCTCTCTCTCTCTCTCTCTCTCTCTCTCTCTCTCTCTCTCTCTCTCTCTCTCTCTCTCTCTCTCTCTCTCTCTCTCTCTCTCTCTCTCTCTCTCTCTCTCTCTCTCTCTCTCTCTCGTGTGCGCACGCTCCCATGGCTTCTCTTCACTCTCTATTGATAATCCACTTTCCACAATTATCGAAATGAGATCAAGAACGCTCAATTGATTAACGTCAGTGAAAGAGGACACGAAGAAGAAAAAAAAAGCAGTTGAAGAGACAACAACAACAACAAAACCAGAAAACGCAGGCTGATTACAGAGACAAAACGACAGAGAGACAGACAGTGCAGGAGAAAGGGGGAAAGGGGGAGGGGAGGGGGGGGGGGTTGCAGTGACGGGGGCAGAGTGAGTGAAAACAAAAGATGAACAAAACACCGTGGAAAACATACACAGTCAGCATCTTTCCGCAACTTGTAATTCTTTCTGAATTCCGTGTGCAAAGCACTGTACACTGAATAGCCGCCGGAGGACTTGACATTTTTCAGCCCTGCCAGGATCCCCGGGTGGAGTGTCTCGCCGGACGCTCAAAACCAGACTTGATGCTAACCCCCCTCCCCACTTTAACCTCCTTTCTCACCCCTCACCTCCCTCTTCACCACTTCCACACGGCACACCCACCTACTTCCCCCTCTTCCTAGCAATGTTCTCCCCAGAAGGAGTGTAGGGTATTATCCGGGTGCTGGGTCTTCTCTCTCTCTCTCCCCCTCTCTCTCTCTCTCTCTCTCTCTCCTCCGGAGCCTACCCCAATTGTTCTTTTTTCCAGAAAGTGTAGTTGTTTATCCGGTGCTCTCTGACTTTTTCTCTTCTCTCTCTCTCTTCTCCTCCGGGAGCCTAGCAATTGTTCTCCCAGAAAGTGTAGTGTATTATCCGGTGCTGGGTGCTGAAAATGTCCCTCGACCAGATCTGTCTGTCTATAAGATATTTCGGCAGCGTCCCAAAATTTGCAATCTGGAGGTTACAGGATGTTTATAAGCAATTTCTTTTTTTTTTTTTTTTTTTTTTTTGTCCATTTCTGATTTGTTTTGTTGGTGGTGCTTTGGTGGTGGTGGTGGTGTGGTTGATGTATATACGTGTGTGCGTATGTAATGCGTGCGTGTTGGAGCGCGCGCGAGTTAGAGACAGAGATACAGACAGACAGCGAGAGTTCTGTCTGTCTGTCTGTCTCTTTCTCTCTCCTCTCTCTCTCTCTCTCTCTCTCTCTCTCTCTCTCTCTCTCTCTCTCTCTCTCTCTCTCTCTCTCTCTCTGTTTCTCTCTCTAAATAAGTATGTACTTCCATTATGTTTCAATCTTACCAAGCCTTTAATTGCATCTTGAAGCAAAGATCTGTTGCGAAGAAAAAAATCGTAGATAAAACAAGTAAACAGACAGACAGACAGATAAATAAATGTATACAGAAAGAAAGAAAAGAATATTTGTTTCAAACAAAGTAAGAGTGTACAAGACAAAACAGAAAAGGAAGAATAAGACATAATGAAGAGTTCTTTTAGATTTTGTACACACTCTACGAAAATGTGCATTATGAACAGTTTTTAAAACCTCTCCGGTCTCTTAAGTGACAGCCTTTCTTTCTGTCCCATTTTCCGTGCCATTTTAGTGTCAAGACCTCTACGCCCGCTGATTCCAACTTCCAGACAGCAACAACACCGTGGTATGTCCCGCTGTAGGCCCAATACCAGCAATTCACAGACAGATGTCAAGTCATCGCGAGGTAACCCACCAGAGGTGATACCTTACTGAGCCCTTAAGGGTGCCTGTTCTGATCCAACATACGCATGACACCATCTTATAATCCTCCACAGACGACAGTAAGTGCTTAGTCGCACAGCTAGCGTAGGTAGGCGCCCCCAACTCCTTCCCCCTCCTCCTCCTCCTCCTCCTCCAGAGGCCGCTACTACGTCCGTCCAAAAAGATTTCTACTGATACTAGCGACCCCAAGGTAATAGATGCCGGAAGGAAATCGAAAGTGAGGTCACCATGACAGCAGGGCACAAAGCGCCACAGAATTAGAAGCTTTTTTAATGCACAAATGGAAACACACGACGTCTAGATTATTCTAGACGTTGGCATTGCAGTGGGCTGTGTAATTTCTCCAGTACTATTTATGTAAGCAATGAAGGTCATCTTGAAACTAACCACGAAACTCACAGGATCATCAGACCTCGGAACGGAACCCAAATGCCCCCTCCTCCCCTTTAACGAATGGCACAACAGTCCTTTCCACCAATACACGAATACTTCTGCAGTTAGAAAATTTAATCGCTTCGTCTTCAAAGCAAAGAAATCACGAATCCATTCTTTGCGGAAAGGAAAAGTACCCGAAACATTTAAGCTCACTGAAGTCAAACAAACCATTCCACCAGTGTCAGAAGAACCATTCAAGAACCTTGGAAGCTGATCTGATGACTCTTTCAAAGACAAAAAAGAAGGGAAAAAAAACCAGCAAATGGAAGAGGAAAGCCTGCAAATAACAGACAAGTGTTGCGGAAACAGTGGACATGGTAAGGAAAATGTTAAGATCTAGAAAATAAGAGAACACACGAAAAATCAATAGCAGTGGCTGGGATCTACAGAAATGAAGCGGTGGCCAAAGGCAAAAGAAAAAGCAAAGTGAGACATGGTAATACAGAAGTTGAGGAAAGACAACAATAGCAAGAGAATTCAGCACGCAGTCCAGCAAGGCCAACAGGGGGCAGCGAACTACATGGGAAATTACAATCCAAAAAAAAAAGGTCTCAGCTCAAATGATATCCAGCATATTCACCTCCCTGAATCAACTTCATTCTCAGATCAGTATATGATCTCCTGCTCTCGATTTCAAACCTGGTGAAATGGTGAAAAAATCAGATGACCCTCTGTTGCCGCTCTGTCGGGACAAACAAATGGTTGAACTTGCCATGAGTTCATGCAAAGCAATGCTAATCTACGGAACGAACACATCGGACATGCATTTAGCACACCTAGAGGAGACAATACACCATCGGTGTCATGGTAGGGAACAGGTCTGTGTCATCAATAGAGCAAGGATGCAGGGTTTGCCGGATGGACTGGACGCCAGGGAGTGAACAGTAGGCCTTCCAGAATAGGAAAACCATTCAAAGTTCATTAAGTACTAGCTTTTAATGGTACTGTGAAATATACAGGAGAATGGAGCAGCTCGCATCTAAGAGACTACAAAGTTTGTCAGTCTAGCCAGCAATTTGAGGAAATCTGGCTCAAGCCTAAGTCCTCGCCATAGACGTTGGAAGAAGGGGGTTTGTAGGCACAGCCTATGATCTCATGAAACAGCTTGCGATTTCTTGTAGAAAAAGGACCAGAATCCTCAAGACAATGCCAGGAGCAGCTGAAAAGGCTTCCAGCTGACATCACATATATTATATTTTCCATAACAGAACAGGTGCTCCATAGCAAATTGGGAAAGCATCTGTCGAAAAAAAAAAGTCAACGCATCCTGAAGCTAGGTGATCAAATCCCGGCAACACCAGTAAGAAAACATCTGACAGCAAAACTGCATCTAGCAGTCATGACCTAGATACAGTCCGGCCCCTTAAGGCGAGAGGAGTTCAGACCCTTGCCTGAGAGGGAGGACAAGGCGGTGGTGTGTATATGCATCCTAATAATTTATGAGGTTGAAGGAGACGATGCTGCGGAGTTGCACTCTGCCCCAATATTGCATGGCAGGGCCACACTCAACGCTTACCTTCATAATATTTCCTGATGTCAATCAGGCTCAATACACACACAGTGTAAACAGCAATTGTCTCCAATGGAAGAACTAAGAAATTATCAATTTGTTCCTCGGTTTGTTCAGTTTCGAAGAATGCACAGGATGCCTAAAATCAAATTAAAATAGAAGAAAACAAGTTTCCGTGATAAATTCAATTCATACAGACACATGCAATACATGCCGGACAGAAAATTTGAGGAACACTCAGAGACG
>JADBJO010004444.1:17500-22500 GCA_016801955.1 Conus betulinus | reverse complement strand
CTGACAGTCATTATTGCTCAGTGTCTGAAATTCGACTGTTTCTGGTCTTCCAAACTGAGCTCCCATAGTACACTCGGGAAAAAAAAAAAAAAAAAAATATTCCGTCACCACCACCACCACAACCACCAGCCACACAAAAAGAACATGACTTTGTGCTTTTGATGAGATTCGAATCCGCGATCGCCCAGCCAGCCACAGATGGCAAGGCTACTGCTGAGTCACGATGATTGTTGGAAGCAGCACTATCAGCAGCACCGGGTGCCGCAGAAATAGCTGTTGTTGTAGCAGCAAAAGCAACGAAAGTGGAACAACGAGGGTAGTTCATGGAAAGGTGAAACAACTTGACACTTTTTGCCTTTAAGTTCGGTGGGAGCCGCAATGAAGCTATGAAATTCTGTTTCGGTTGGATTCCACTCGACAGGGATGAAATACCATGTTTTCTTTTCATATCTCGGCATCGGCGAGACCCAAGAGATACAGACAGATGTCTGGGTACAGAACTTTGAGCAATGACCTGACAGTCATTATTGCTCAGTGTCTGAAATTCGACTGTTTCTGGTCTTCCAAACTGAGCCCATAGTACACTCGGGCAAAAAAAAGAAAAAATATTCCGTCACCACCACCACCACAACCAGCACCAGAAAAAGAACATGACTTTATGCTTTTGATGAGATTCGAATCCGCGATCGCCCAGCCAGCCACAGATGGCAAGGCTACTGCTGAGTCACGATGATTGTTGGAAGCAGCACTATCAGCAGCACCGGGTGCCGCAGAAATAGCTGTTGTTGTAGAGCAAAAGCAACGAAAGTGGAGCTTGCATTGGCATTTCTCTTCGCCACACAGCTTCCTTCACTTCATGTAATCACTGTTTGTTTAATTGGATAGCGCAAGTACTTGCAACTGATAATCCTGTAGAAAATACAGGAGAACAAATATACTCAGACGCACGGAGAGAACTTATACAACTCATCAGGTTTAGACAAGTAAGATGTGACTTATTGCTCCGTAAGAAAGGAGATAAAACATAAAGAAACGATAAGAGAAAAGGGGCGGGAGGGGGAGGAGGGTTTTTTTTCGTAATGGGAGGAGGGTAAAATGGCCAACAAATGAGAGCATGTGACATACTTGAAAAAAAAGGGAAGAGGAAAAGAAAAAAGTGGACTGCGTACATCTGGTCCCCACGCATCCACCACACACACTTACTCTCCCACCCTTCCAATATCCCCCACCCCCCATCCCCAACCCACCTCACTAACCCCTAATATGTTTCACATCCCAAAGATGATTCTGAAAATATTTGTGGCTGAGAAACAGGGATTCAAGTGTGATATGTGCAACCTCTGTATCTTTGGGACGGTGTATTTTCTTTCGATGACTACTGGGGCACCGATCTACTGTCAGGGAACAGGTACCCCCACGAAAAAAAAAAATAGAAGCAGCTCGACGATAGGAAGGCTGACTCCTCAGCACACTTCGTAATGTGTCATGCGTCAATAGTATGCTTGGGCAGCTGATGTGACCAGTCTCGGAGAAACGTGCGGCAAAAGCAAGATCCAAAATGGTCTCGTTCCCAGTCCAAACCCACTTGAAAGGCAAACTTGCCTTCCTTTCATCTCATCCACACAAACCTCAAGACTCCAAAGTTTCGGCTGATGAACTCCAGGACCCAGTAGAGTGCATCATCTTTCATGCCAAAAACTGGTAAAAGGAGACAAAACAGCCAGTCCCAGTAGAGACAGCAGAAGTTGGTGTGTTGAATTTAAGCCCCCCCCCCCCCCCCCCCCCACCCACCCACCCACCCCCTTCCTCCCACTACAGACTTTCGCTCTCCTGACATCCAACGCCTAATGATTTTCCAGGCCTCTGTAGTCTGCCACATTTCATTCGCATGTTTGGTCTAGGGTACCATTGAGCCATACCATTTGCCTATTCCGTCAATCCTCCAGAGTCAGCGTGACCTGTTACACAGACACCACAGATCCGTTCATTAAACAATACAATAAGCTAAATGTCCAATAGACTTATCAGAACTGAATAAACACTGTACCCACCCTTTACCCACTCCACTTCCCTCACCATACTCCCACTCCCCTTAAAGCTGTAGATGTTAAAGTAATCATAATATTGATCGCAGTCCGTAAACTGGAAGAGGAGGAAGAAAAAAGGAGAAAGAACAGAAGAAGGAAGAACAGGAGAAGGAAGTGGATGATATAACGGGAGGAAAGGGAGGAACAAAGAAGAAAAAGGGAAGAGGAGGAAGAGAAGGAAGAGGATTAAGAGAAAGAAAGAAGAAAGAAAGAACGAAAGAAGAAAGGAAGGAAAGAATGAAAGAAAAAAATGAAACGACAGAAAGTAAGAAAGGAAGAAAGAAAGAAAGAAAGAAAAGAAAAGAAAGAAAAGAAACAAAAAAAAGCAATCAGTCCCGAAAGTGCAAGCCGTGTGTGTTAATGACATCGCCAGTGCCCGAAGCAAGCAAGAAGCCGCACTCTTTTTAGAGTAGCTATAAAATCTGCGTTTTAGCCTGAGGTGTATTGAAGACAGATCCTTATGTGTCAGTTATTGTGGAAGCATTTGTATTTTCCTTCCATGTGAAATCACTAGGGTTCATACCTTATAATGCCTTGTGTCATGGTTGTATGTCATTTGCTGTGACAACAGTGGTGGTGGAGGAGATGCAGTTTGTTGTTGTTGACGACGACGACGATGACGATGATGATGGTAAAGAAAACGCGATCTCTCTCTCTCTCTCTCTCTCTCTCTCTCTCTCTCTCTCTCTCTCTCTCTCTCTCTCTCTCTCTCAATATCAAGTCAAGTGAAAGATATGTTTGCAATTATTGGATGATTTAAGCGATCTGTACCATGTAAATCTATCACTTTCCTGAAGATATTCATGCCAGTTTTGCCATCTCTTATCAATATGTCTTTGACGAAACACTTGCAGAAAATATTTCACATTTTCCACACCCCTGGTTTAGCCACGCACATCCAAAACCATTAGCAATAGGGTCTTACGAACTTTTGATTCCCATGTGGTTTTGCCTTGTGAATCCAACCAAGTAACATTGTATAAGCCTTCAAAGGTAATCTGCTATCATTCATCCGTGATATCTTTAGCAAGCATCTAATACACTGTACACTTGAATTTATATAAATAGGGTGACGTCCAGTATCTCCATAAACACGATCATTAGTTGTTTTATGTGGACTCATAAGAACTTCTTTAGAGCACACAAATGAACTTTTTCAACATGAACAGCGGCAGTATCCAGTCCCCACAGTTCAGCACCATAGACAGCAATAACTTTGGTTGCACCCGAGTCTCAAAAATGATTAATAATACGCTCACCGAATTATTATTAAGTACGAACAATCGTTGCAGAATTAATAACAAAGCATTTCTCGATCTGCTCGCGAGATCTGTTCACGCAGCCACAAAACTAAGTCGGATAGAAAAGCAGATACCAAGATATTTGTAACAGTTAACGACAGCCATTTGCTCACCATTAAAAGACCATCTCTCTCGTGCTGCAAGGTACCCTCCTTTTCTAAATACCACGACATTGCTCTTTTTCATGTTTATCTTAAGTTGGAGTCTAGAAGCTGCATTACATTGATTGTTCAACTGGGTCTGAAGGTCAACTGGTGTTTTCTGACAATAAGGCTATATCATATGCCAATAACAAAATAAATAATTCAACTGTATCTGGAGACAGTGTTGCACCATGTCTTCCCTTATCTATGATTCTTGTGCCAATTCGTTGATAAACAAGGATAAAAAAAACAGGACTGCATGCATCTCCCTGCTTTACACCTTTAGTACAAAGTAAGTATTCTTTAATTCACCACCACACCTAAACCTTGCTTTTACACAATTATACATGCTCTTGATACATCGGTATATTTTACCATTTATCCCATTCTTTTGAAGTATTGCCCAGAGCAATTTTCTAGATACGGAATCAAATTCCATTTCGAAGTCAATGAAGGCCACATATAATTAGCGATTCCATGAAAACTGTTTCTATACAATAGCCAAAAGTGTAAACGTCTGATCGATAGTTGAATAACCTTTCTTAAAACCCGCTTGCCACTTACCCGTGCTATTAAATTCCACCCACTTTTGCAGTCTACAGTTAATTATAAAGCTATATAATTTACTACTCATATCACAAAATGATATGCCCCTGTAATTACTTGGATCATTGATTTCACATTTCTTAAATAATTCCAGTATAATCGATTCAATGCAGTTATCAGGGAATATCCCTTTGTCAAAAATTACATTGAAAAATCTGACGAGGAAACTCAATTACGATACTTCCGGCATTTTTAAATAATTCTCCAACAATACCATCAGGGCCTGCAGCTTTTTTATTCTTGAATTTTTTAGTTGCAGAGATCACATCTGATCTAGTTACTGGACGGTCGAGGAACCTTGCATCGCTATTAGAATCAAGAAAAGTTCTGTCTTCCTCTATTTGTTCTGCGTCTTCTTCAGTATCTTTTTCGAGAAGATCTTTGAAATGCCTATACCAATCGCTGATAGAGATACTGTTATGCATACTATTTTTCTTAACTGATATTCTGCGCCTATGTTTCCAAAACTCGCTGATCTTCAACTGAAGTAACTAAATTGCATGATAAAGAAGAATTATACTCGTTCTCCTTTCTCTTTAAAAAAGATTCTTACACTCCCTTCCAGCTTTACAATAAACGTCTCTGTCTTTATCTTCTAATGTATTTTTAGATATTCTTAGACGTTGTTTCATGCCTCTCTTGGTTCCCTTGATATTGACAGACATAGAGAAAATTACATGACGACGTTCAGATTTGGCGTTTCGGTTTTAGAAGTGTATCGTCAACGGTATGATGTAGTTTCTGACCGCAGTTTGACATGCCTGCTATGTGAAAAGGCGACTGGTAACGAAATACACTTTCTGTTCGTCTGCTCTGCCTTCAGTGACCTACGGCACGAATATATTCCGTTAAGATATTATGCA
>JADBJO010004444.1:10000-12500 GCA_016801955.1 Conus betulinus | reverse complement strand
CCCCCCCCCCTCTCATGAAAATCTGTTTCCTCTTGCAGTGTGAGAATAAACACACACACACACATAGGTTTCTCTTTTTCTGGTGTACCTGTTTTCCCTGGGACGAAAGTTTGAATTACACACCCAGGCGGGCATAAGAGAATGTGTGCAACAGCACTCAATTTTCTTCTACAAATAACCTATTTTCGTTAGATGTGTCCCTCTTTGTGGATTGATAATTTCTTTGTTTGTTTTTTTTTTTTTTTACGCACGTCTTGTTATTGAAGTGAGATTCGCTAAGATTTTTATCTCGATGTCCCTAGGGGAGGACAGGAGATAAATTGCTTTGCTTTGCTTTGCTATGCCTTAAACGATCTTCTTTTATGAATATGATTTGGAGACGAGAATAGGAAATGACTCTAGACACAGGAAAAATAATGAATAAGCAGAACGAAGATAGCGTGGCTATTTTTGTGAGTTTTGCAGTTCTTCTCTCTTCCGATCGTTTGCTCTTTTTCGGTTTTGTTTTAGTTTTGGGTTTTTTTTTTTTTTTTTTTTTGTTTTGTTTTGTTTTGTTTTGATCCTGGCATCTTTTTCGTTTTGATTTCTATATATCCACTTCCTGTGTGTGATTGCTGTTTACAGTGAAGATATAATTCTCGCCCAGAATCGATAGCAGGAGGATATGTCTCTGTGTGTGCAGAGGAGGGGGGAGGAGGGTCTACTCCAAATATTTTTGTTGTTGAACTCTGGGCATCAAGGCACGAACAACTGATCCGACGGTGCCATAACATGCATTGGTCTGAGGACATAGTGACACTAACTGGACTGAGGATATCGTGACAAAGACTGGTCTAAGTGTGTAGAGACATACACTGGTCTAAGGATGTAGTGGCATACAGTGGGCTAAGGATGTGGGTGACAGACAGTGGTCTAAGGGTGTAATGACATACAGTGGTCTAAACGTCTAGTGACATACAGTGGTCTAAGGATGTAATGACATACAGTTGTCTAAGGGTGTAGTGACATACAGTGGTCTAAACATATAGTGACATACAGTGGTCTAAGGATGTAGTGACATACAGTGGGCTAAGGATGTGGTGACATACAGTGGTCTAAGGGTGTAATGACGTACAGTGGTCTAAACGTCTAGTGACATACAGTGGTCTAAGGATGTAATGACATACAGTTGTCTAAGGGTGTAGTGAAATACAGTGGTCTAAACATATAGTGACATACAGTGGTCTAAGGATGTAGTGACATACAGTGGTGTAAGGGTGTAGTGACATACACTGGTCTAAGGATGTAGTGACATACAGTGGTCTAAGGGTGTAATGACATACAGTGGTCTAAACGTCTAGTGACATACAGTGTGTCTAAGGATGTAGTGGCATACAGTGGTCTAAGTGTGTAGTGACATACAGCAGTCTTAGGGTGTAGTGACATACAGTGGTCTAAGGATGTAGTGACATACAGTGGTCTAAGGGTGTAATGACATACAGTGGTCTAAACGTCTAGTGACATACAGTGGTCTAAGGATGTAGTGGCATACAGTGGTCTCTAAGTGTGTAGTGACATACAGCGGTCTTGGGGTGTAGTGACATACAGTGGTCTAAGTGTGTAGTGGCATACAGTGGTCTAAGGGTGTAGTGACATACACTGGTCTAAACGTGTAGTGGCATACAGCAGTCTTAGGGTGTAGTGACATACAGTGGTCTAAGTGTATAGTGACTAACAGTGGTCTAAGGGTGTAGTGACATACACTGGTCTAAACGTGTAGTGACATACAGTGGTCTAAACGTGTAGTGACATACAGTGGCCTACGGGTGTAGTGACATACAGTGGTCTAAGTCTGTCGTGACATACAGTGATATAAGGGTGTAGTGACATACAGTGGTCTAAACGTGTAGTGACAACAGTGGTCTAAGGATGTAGTGACATACAGTGGTATAAGGATGTAGTGACATACAGTGGTTTAAGGTGTAGTGACACACTGGTCTAAACGTGTAGTGACATACAGTGGTCTAAACGTGTAGTGACATACAGTGGTCTAAGGATGTAGTGACATACAGTGGTATAAGAATATAGTGACATACAGTGGTTTAAGGGTGTAGTGACACACTGGTCTAAACGTGTAGTGACATACAGTGGTCTAAACGTGTAGTGACATACAGTGGTCTAAACGTGTAGTGACACACAGTGGTCTAAACGTGTAGTGACACACAGTGGTCTAAACGTGTAGTGACATACAGTGGTCTAAGGGTGTTGTGACATACAGTGGTCTAAACGTGTAGTGACATACAGTCGTCTAAGGGTGTAGTGACATACAGTGATCTAAGGATGTAGTAACATACAGTGGTCTAAGTGTGTAGTGACATACACTGGTCTAAGGGTGGAGTGACATACAGTGGTCTAAATGTATAGTGACATACAGTGGTCTAAGTGTGTAATGACATACACTGGTCTAAGGATGAAGTAACATACAGTGGTCTAAGTGTGTAGTGACATACACTGGTCTAAG
>JADBJO010004443.1:192500-198456 GCA_016801955.1 Conus betulinus | reverse complement strand
ACATCTACACCCTGTCTGTGTTCCAGACTCTGACGGGTTCTCCCCGCAAGTGTCCAAAAGCTTGAAGAGCAGTCCAGAACTCGTGGCTAACTACTAGTAATCCACCCAGCCAGGAAGAATCTGGTTTTACCTGCACACCCGGTTCGGTTGGTTTGTGGTGTGTGTGTGTGTGTGCGTGTGTGTGTGTGTGTGCCTGTCTGAAAGATGTCGCAAATACTGCTGACCTTCAGCGTCGCCACTGGATGTGACCCTGTGACTCTGCTGGTCATTTTCTGATCTCAGGTGTTGTCAGGATCAACAGTTCCCCCCCCCCCCCCCCCCCCCTCCTGCCCGTGCCCTTTGCGTCTTTTTTAAACAGGAAGGGGGGACAAGAGGGGAAGGGCGGTGTCTTCCACATTATTGCTGTGGGGTGGGAGTGGGGGCGTCATCCAGACCTTTTCGCTGTCTCAACATCGCCAACATCATGTTTACTGAAAGTACAGGTGAACTCATCTCGATAATTGTTTCGTGAGCTGCAGGCTATTTCGTTGGTTTTTTTTGTTTTTTTTTTTTCCTTCTTTTTTCTTTTTCTTTTATATTTCGGGGAAGAGGAAGCCCCCCAGCCCCCTGAGAGCGACATCCGTGACACGAGACAGCTTGCGCGCGCGCCCTTGAGCAGAGATGGGATGTGACTCTTTTCCCTTTGTGTCGTCTGCTATGATTTATGCAGTCGGATATGACTAACAGGCAAGGACATTCGGTTTTTGTTGTTTGTCTTTTTTTTTATTTATTTATTTTAAGATGCGCGTCACAACATGCAGAACAGTGTGAAACTATCATGCGTCAGATTTGAACATCTGCGCTTCGTTTAATTAAGTACACATAAGTGCGTCTTTATAATTACTGAACCAGTCTGGACAAAATCTGGTGGACAGAGGATGTAGAGGAGCCATTAAAGTTTGGTGCGGATCCATGGCGCGCCTATAGATCAAAGGATGGATCCAGGACCGTTCCATCCTGATGGAGACTGCGCTCTTGCGAACGCCCTTCGTGTTTCACTACGCGTAAACTCCACGCTAGAACGCGCACGTGCATACATATACGCATATGCGTACACGCCCACATACAAAGACACACACACTGTCAATGTATAGACAGGTCAACATCTAATCAAACAAACCCACAAATCACATACACACACATGCACATGCACTTCTGCACACGCACACACACGCGCATACACGCAGGCACATCGTGCGCACATACACATACGCGCGCGAGCACACACACACGCGTGCGCGCACACACGCATGCGCGGACACACACACTCGTGCATACGTATACACGCACATCATGCACACACATGCGCTCGCGCACACATGGGCCAGTACCCACATATCCACACACACGTGTACATTCACTACACACACACATACAATGATTAAAAAAAAAAAAGCATTACCAATGTTAGGTAGGCACTCAAGGTCTGACCAGCACGTTGGGCTAATGCGTAGGTCAGACATCTGCTTAGTCGTAGCCACGAGTCCCTCTTTTTAAATTGTCTCATCTTGGTTATTAATTCATTTATCCATCAGCTTAAAATCATTCGCAGTGTAATCTCAAAACTTTGCCGATATGGTGTAGCGTATATGGACTAGTCCGCACACAAGTGACGCCTCCTTGATGAAACTGAAACTGAAACTGAAACTCCAAGACCAGTCTAGCCTGCAGTTGTTGGGGTTCTCGATCGATCCGTTCATCAACAGATCATTTGGACGTGACTTACGGTTATCAGCAGGCTTTATGGACTTTCTTCATGAGAGATCGAGGGGTATGAGGGTGTGAGGAGGGTGGGGTGGGCCGGATGGTAGATTCAGCAGGTTATAAGTACCCTCCGAAAACGTTCCCATTTCTTTCCGTTCAGTTGTTACATGTTAAGTAAATTTGCTACACCGACCACAAGATTTTAGCTGAAAGATGTGATGTGTGTTTTTCATTCACATTGGTAATGCTAGAAGCACATGCGCGCACGTAGGCCACACGTTTATACACACAAACGCGCGCGCGCACACACACACACACACACACACAAGCTTACACGCACGCAGGTACGTGGGCACACACGCACGCTACGCACACACACACACACACACACACACACACACACGCGCGCGCGCGCGCGCGCGCGCGCGCGCACACACACACACACACACACACACACACACACACACACACACTAAACCGCAGCACATGCACCTGCATTCAGGTATACTTACACATTCCCAGATTTTTTAAAAAAAAAATTGAAAATGAGCTTATGAAGCTGGGACAGTGAAATCTAAAAAAAATCACTACCACCCATGCATTACAATTTCAATTTCTGAATCTCGGGAAGAAAAAAAAAAAAAGACAAATCGTCACAACCCACAGCTGATTTAAAAACGAACGAACAAACAACCGACAACACCTCACGCGACAACGAGTTGAAAATATAGGAACTACTTGATTGTCAACTAGTTCTCCACCAGAGTAAGTTCTGACGTGCCACAACAGTAATTGAAAATGCAGCCACCACTTGACTTTCAACTAGCTCTCCACCCAAATAACACTTCAAATGGAACAAGAGCCGTTGAAAATGTAAGAGCCATCGGACTTTCAACTGGGTCTCCACCAAAATAGCATTTCAATTCAGACAACAACCGTCGAAAATGAAAGGGCCTCTTGACCTTCAACAAAATTCTCAAGACCAGACAAAAAACAACAGATAAACAACATCAGACAAAAGAAAATAACATATTAATAACAAACACAAACGACACGATTATTTTTCACGACTTATGTGTGTGACGGAGCTTTAAGGGTCGTGCCAAATCTCTCCCCCCCACCCCCCCCCCCCCCACCCCCTTCTCCACACACCCCATCCCCATCCCTCCTCCCTCGAGTCCTTCTGGGAGTAATGAAAAGATGAGCTGTGATCCATTTCCTGAGTGACAGGCAATCAATTGGCGACCAGGCGTGTCGTGTCCACATCAAATTTCATACCTTCTATCCCCCCCCCCCCCCCCCCCCCCCCCATCCCCCCATCCCCTTACGGCCTGCGGCTGTTTGGCCGCGTCGCTTGGCAAACGCTTTGTATTCCGCCTGCTTTTCCTCTCTCCTTGTCACGCGCGTGCGTGAAAGTGCGTGTGCGTGCGTGCGTGCGACTCTGTGTGTGTGTGTGTGTGTGTGTGTGTGTGTGTGTGTGTGTGTGTTCGCAAAATATTGAGACTTACGTGCAGAAGCATTTTTATGCTTTTCATATATGTCGGCAGTATGCGCGCGTACAAGCCTGCGCTTGTGTGTGTGTGTGTGTGTGTGTGTGTGTGTGTGTGTGTGTGTGTGTGTGTGTGCGCGCGCGCGATCGGGCACGCGCACGTGCATGCGTGAGTATGTCTGCGCATCGGCGCGTTTGATGCATGTATGTTTGCAAAAGACCACCGAGTTATGCTTGCCTGAGGGTGTTTGGTCTGGTTGCTTGGCAACGCATTCTACAACCCTTCCTCCTTACCGCAACACACACACACACACACACACACACACACACACACACATGCGCACGCACACACACACACACACACACACACACACACACACACACACAGCGACACACACACAACTGCTATTCAACATCGCCATTCCCCCCCCCCCCCCCCCCCCCCCCTTCCTCCCCATCTTCCCGCTCCCGCGCTGATGCGGATGGGTCACTAGTGCAAATCGCTCTCCTGGCCGCTTGGACGTTCTATGCTGGTAGCTTCCCCTTTTCTACCACCCCATATGACCCTATCATTCGTTCCTCCCAAAATTTTGTCCGTCTGCATAGATATCTCTTTTTTTTTTGTTGTTGTTGTTGTTTTGTTTTTTTGTCTGTTTTTGTTTTTTTCTTTTTTTTTTTTTTTTTTCATTCTCTTGCCTTTTGCGGACCACTCAGCTGTCTTTGTTCTGGGAACTCTTTTACACTTTTTAATACTTTTCTTTTTAAACACTTTTTTGCTGGTCCTAATTTACGGCATCCCAGCTTTGTTGTTGTGTTATGTGTTGTTGTTGTTATTGTTGTTGTTGTTGTAATCCGGCGAGTATTTAGTGGTAAACTTTGCAGGTCCATTTTGCGTCCAATGTCAGGAGCTTAGTGATTGTTCGTTTTTCGCTTTCATTGTCTCGAATGTCGTTTCGTCTTGTCTATAGAAGACCAAAGCGGTCGAAACACGTCGCGGTCGTCTTGTAATTTGTTTGTTTCTTTCGTTCGGCGGAATAGTACATTTTCTTTTCTTTTTTTTTTTTTCTTGTGCAAGTTTGCAGGAAGGACGCTCTGTCTGTTCTATTGCGTTTATTTGCCAATGTAACCATGTGATTATTCTCTAAACTTTTTTTTTTTGCAGCGCATAATCTTTTCGTTTATTTATCTATCTTTTTAATGGTTTTCACTTTATTCTGGCTGGGACTGAGAAATGAAGCGGGATGTTTGGCGCGCTCAGTTCCGCCCCGTCTGCTCTTTGAAAGATGTCAATGGTTTAGTGACCATGTCATTGGTTATTTGCGCGTTTTGTTTCTGGTTACGGATGTAACCTTTTTTTCATGGTGCGACATTTCTCAGGCTCCAGCCTGTTTTTTTTTTTTGTTTTGTTTTGTTTTGTTTTTTTTCTCTTGTCTGAAATTTGACAACAGTGTTAAAGGCGTTGTGTGCTCGGCTGGACTAAAAATCAGAAATGACAACACCACGACCGTCCCCGCCCCCTTTCTCGTCACAAGCACCCACGTCCCCCCCCCCCCCCCCCCCCCCCCCCTCCACAGCCTTCCCTTCTCTACGAGTGTGCGTACTACTTACGTCCATGTTGTTATCGTACCCACCGCTCCAAGAGAAAACACGCATGGAGACAACAAAAATAAATTAAAAAAAAAAAAAAAAATGAACAAACAAAAGACAAGCAAACGCGTTTTGACTGTTACAGAGAGAAATTGAAACTACGTCACTGACCCAAAGACAGCGCTGCTTTGGCCTGTTATTTCTCAACAGCCGCTCCCCGTTCAGGATTACCTGCCACCCGGTGCGCACCCGTTTCGCAAACACGCACACACCTGCGTGTGCCGTTGTATGTGTGAGTGTGCATGATATCCCCCACGGTGTTTTAATCAGGCGGTTAGAACGTAAGCAGAGATATTTTTGTTTGTGTGTTTGATTGAGCACAACAGAGATTCCACACGCGTCCATTATCACACTTCTCGAGTGTCTATGATCAACGAAATGTTACTCGCCGGTGAATCCTGATAAAAATGGCGACAGGTGGTGAAGATCGATGACCATCAGTGTCAACAACAACGACCGTGATCTTAACGATGACGACGCTGACAATAGCTCACAATTTCATCAGTCATTGCTGAAAGCTCGGCTGACCGAAAAGGCTGTTCAGGTTCTCAATTAAACGACCCATTGGTTCGCGAATCTAGACTGCCACCTGGTGAAGAACCACAGTCTTCTGCTTGAATTTAAACCCGCAATCCGTGATCTAGTTTGCTGAGTGACAAAGAACTAAAAACTGATACTTGTTTAAAAAAAAAAAAGTTTTTTGATCGAGCTTTTCTCAAGGAAGCGAACTATTCACATAAACCGCTATACAACTCGCTGGCACTCGACTGAAACATACTGTTCAGCCTAGCGAACTTGGAACCGTTCTGAAAATGCTTAGAAATTGATTTTAGCGAGATCTCTGTCCAAACTTCAACTTATCGATTCATTTCCCTCGGAAGTTCTGTTGTTTCTCACCCAGTGGCCATTATACAATGGCATCTGCTAGGGAGCAATCATGTCTGTTGGCGTCCTGATGGAATGCCCTGTGCGTGCCTGCATCCCATGTGAACACAGCGCAGGCTTCCAAGGGTGGTGCAGGACTGCTCCCAGCTGGTTTGTTCGGCAGTTGAGGACAGTACTTCTCTGGGTCCTACC
>JADBJO010004443.1:172500-182500 GCA_016801955.1 Conus betulinus | reverse complement strand
GCTCAGTAGCTCCCAACGTTCGCGGCGCCGCAACTCTTACTGCTAACTCTCTACTGCTAGACGAATTCCACCCTGAGAAAGTATCGTGTCGTCCGTCGCTTCCATTCCAACTACCTTCCGCCCCTTTCTACCCCCGTTTTTTTGTTCGGCCTCACTTTCTCTCCCGCCCACCTCTCTCTCTCTCACCCCCTTTCCAGTCATCGCATATCATTCTCTCCTCCACCCCCCCCCCCCCCCCCCCCCCCCCGTTTTTTTTTTTTTCTTCTTCTTCTTTCTCTCTTTCTTTCTTTTGTGGCGCGCCCGACTTCATCGTTAGCCAATCACAGATCGCCTTCATCACCGGTGACCAATAAGCGACTCGCATGCCGCGCGTGTCGTGCCGTCTGATACGATTCTGCGGCACGAAGGGCGGGGTGAGGACTTCAAAGACTTTGAGAGTGGAGAGAAAGGGTGGGGTGGGTGGATTGGGAGTGGGGTGGGGTGTGGGTGGGGGGAAGGGACGGCAGTGGGGGGGGGGGGGGGGGGAGCTTCAACAAAATCGATCGGTGGGATATTTTCTTTATCAAACAACCTATGTGGGAGCTGATCGAAAACCAGTCAAGACGGGACAAGTTGGAAAAGCGGGGCCACTTCATCCAGAGCGCTGGCGCGCGCGTGTGTGTGTGTGTGTGTGTGTGTGTGTGTGTGTGTGTGTGTGTGTGTGTGTGTGTGTTGTGTGAATGTGTGTGGGTGTGTGAGTGAGTGTGTATGTATGTGTGCGCGCGCGCGCGCGCGCGCGCGCGCGCGTGTGTGTGTGTGTGTGAACAATGCAAATTCATGACAGATTGACGATCCTGTTTGTTGCCAGGGGATACAGGTCAAAACAGTCGAGAAGAGTCCCGGAGAGAGTGCGAGGGGAAGTAAAGGACGGGAAGGGGGTGGGGGGAAGGGGGGGGGGGGGGAGGGCTCGGACAAGCTGAAAAGACAACGATGCCTCACAAGTCAGAAACATGAAAGAAAAGATCGCAAACCTCTTGACCTGCATTTCAAGGGGTGGGGGGGGGGGGGGGGGGGGGGGGGGGGGGGATGTACAGAGAGAGAGAGAGAGACTCTTTATTTCCATGGGTCACCTACGGGCAGGAACATGCTTTTTCCATCTGCCCCCTGTCATTTCAAGGACTAGCGATACTAACACACTCCACAAAACAGCAGCAGCAGCAGCAGCAACAACAACAATAACACAATAGCAGCACACACACACACACACACACACACACACACACACACACACACACACACACACGACGAGCGCGCGCGCATGCAGAGAGAAAAGGCACACGGACAGATAGACACGCACGCACGCGCGCGCTCGCGCGCGCGCGCGCGCGCACACACACACACACACACACACACACACACACACAGAGTTTTTGCTTTGTTTTCAATTTTGAAAAATTCACGTGGTTACAGTGAAGCGTCTTTGTTGGCAACTCTGCTAAACCCACAGGGAGGAGGGGGGCAGGGGGGGGGGGGCACAACGCGCAAGGTCTACAGCTCAATGAATAAACAAATGTGAGTAAACAAATGAGCACAGAGCAGAGGTGAAAAGAACCGCTCCGCTAGGACAATACTCAGCCGCTGCCTAATACAACGACACACCAGGACGCAAAACAATGAGTTGACAGAGAACGCCGCGAAAGAAGAGATTGGAGAAGAGGCGAGACGAGAGTCTGTGTCTGGACAACAACGCTTTGCGGAGCTATGCCCGACCTGCATGCGCGTTGTCTGGTCACACAACTTGGATGCATAGCCAACAGGATTGTTTGTCTGCGCCGTTACCACAGCTTGTGTGTTTAAGAGAGTGCATGTGTGTGTGTGTGTGTGTGTGTGTGTGTGTGTGTGTGTGTGTGTGTGTGTGTGTGTTTGTGTTGTTTGTTGTTTGTTTTAGCGCTTGTGTGTTTGTGTGTGCATGTGTGTGTGTGTGTGCGCGCGCGCGCATACGTGCGTAGTTGTGTGTGTGCTTATGTTCGTGATTGTGCATGCGCATCTGCATTTATATACCTGTGCGTGCAGGCGTATAAACGGCATGCGTGTGTGAGTGCATTCATGTACCTGCATGTGCATGTGTATGTATATATTACAAAAAAATAGCTATAAATGAGAGAGATGTATAGGCTAACCTTCAAAATTCCTGTCTAATGGAATCATTTGTTCGAAAGTCCACATCGTAAGGGTCTAAGTCTCTATTCGTTCGCGACAAGGACAGCATCAAGGAGGACACGCTGGCCCGTACTGCACACATCCATTGTTTGTTCCGGACGGCCGTGGACTGGCAAGAGTAGGGGAAAGTTACTTCCGTTTCTCAGGACACCGACCTTTCGCGAGAGAAATCGGAAACTGCCCGTGTGTAAGGTCAACGAACCGGGAGGGAACGAGGAGCAATAGGGGGAAACGGAGCGTGGAGATGGTCTGGCGGTGCCACCCTCAGTGGCATGGCTCAGAAAATGACAGACAGAAGCCCTTCCTTCTTCCCTAAAATACCAAACAAAAGAAGAAGGATGAGAAGGATGAGAAGACGGATGCACTGATATGGAGGAACTGTACAGTGAGATTTCATCTGCTACAGAAGTCATGGTCATTCTGGGGTCAACATTATCAGCCAGTTTGAAAAGACACACTCTCGTCAAGTCAAGTCAAGTCAAGAGCACTGTATTATCTCCGAAAAGAAATTAAGAGCGGCAATAAAAACATGTCTATGGATCTATATTCAGCAAATCACAAATCATGAATCACACCCGCCCATCCACACATCCACCCACTCACACAGAGAGAATAATATACACACACACACATATATACAAGCAAGTTTCCTGAACCGGATAAAGTTCAGTTTTGATTCAGGAGTTTGGTGGAATTGGGAACGAAACTGTTGTTAGTTCTATTTGTTTTGAATTTTGGAATTTGGAATCTTCGTCCAGAGGGGAGAACATTGCAGTTTTTGGAAAGAACATGAGAACTGCCGTTAGCAATGTTCACAGCTTTTTGTGTGACTCGACATTCATTCAATTTATCTAGCTGTTTCTTGTCTTTTTTTTCTAATAATCTTTCGACATATATTCACCACTCTGTTTAAAATGTTTTTGTTTTTCACGCTAAGATTTCCAAACCAGCATAAACAAGCTAAAGGACAACACTGATTCTATAAAACAACGACAAAACATATTCAATATGTCCTTTTTAACAGCGAGAGACCGAAGTTTCTGAAGACAGTTTATTCTAGAATGGCATTTTTTTTTTTTTTAGATGAATTGACTACTTGCATTAAAATTCTGCTGACCACATTTCACACATTCATGTTTCAAAACACTGTGTTTTTGTGTGTTCCTTTCTAGTTTGGCGTTCTCTCAGCGACGCTTCGGTCTGTTTCAGTCTTCCTGTCAGAGTTTTTGACACACCGTTGCTAGTAAGTCACAGATGAAAATAACATTCACCGATGACACATGGAGAACAAGGTCTCCGAAGACTTCGTTAGAGGACTTATGTTGAAAACAACGGGTTTTGTAGTTGTTTTATTTTGTTTTCTTTCGTTTTGCTTTGTTTTGCTTTGCTTTGCATGGTTTGGTTTGGTTTTTGTCTAAAGAGAATTAGAAAGAGAGGGGGTTAGTTACCGCCAAGGACACAGACAAAGTACAGGACAAAACACAATGCATTTCGACCTCTTGGGGCTTCTTCAGGCAAAACAAATTAACGTTTAGGACAGTGATCACGAAGAACGAGAAACCACTTATCTTCTCACATATTGCAAGTATTCGGCTCGGCTCAAGATGGCGGTCAACAAACTCCTACTGCCGATGTCATGACGAGAAGTAAATCACCCCTACATCTGTCGAAACGAGAGCCCGTCCGCAAGTTGACAACACGCCCAGTGAAGCGTGGCTGCAGCTGGTGGCTAACCCCCCTGCTCCGGTCTGATTTGTTAATCTGATTTAACAATCGAATTTCCAAAATATAAAAGCCACGATTTTGAAATTGGGAACAGATTTATTCATTATCTTGTTCCAACGTACATTGAATTTCATTGGGATCGAATGAACGGTTGTTGATTTACAGACAATTAAACAGAGGATGGGTCGAAATCAAAGTTCGCAAAATCTGTTCAGTTCACAAAATCATTTCAATAGTGGGTGTGGCCACCGCCATTGGCGAGACATTCCACGCAGCGACTCCTCATCGAGTTGACCAGTGTTCTGATGACCTCTGAGGGATTCTCTGCCATTCCAGTTGCAGCATTTGGAAGAGATCCTGGCGGTCTCTGGGAGGTGGATGGTTCTCCTTCACACGTCTCCCCAACTCATCCCACATATGCTCGATGGGATTGAGGTCGGGACTATACGCGCGGGAAGATCATCCTGTTGATGCCGGCCTGCACAATGAAGTTTTCGGCCACCCGGGCCCTATGTGGCCGAGCATTGTCGTCTTGGAAGACTGCCATGGGTCCTATCCGTTGCATGGTCGGAACAACGAAAGGCGCCAGGATTTCATCCCGATAGCGGACCTGTGAGGTTTCCATCAATATGGTAGAGTGGTGTCTTGTGGTGGAGGCTGAAGGCACCCCATACCATAACAGATCCTCCCCCAAAGGCCCCTGGTCTGGCGAACAGCTGCATCAATGTAACGTTCACCAACACGCCTCCAAACTCTAGTTCGGCCGTCATTGTGTTCAAGACTAAAACCGCGACTCATCTGAAAAGAGGACCTGGGACCACTGTTGTTGGTTCCATCTCACATGACGATGGCAGAAAGCTCGGCGAGCCAGCCTATGGGCTGCTAGCAGTCGTGGTCGAACAGCTGGGCGACGTGTGATCTGAGGCCGAAGTGGTGAAGACGGTTTCGTATGGCTTGACGGCTGAGGATGGTGTTATTTGCCATACGAAGCTGCCTTTGGATGCTGGTGGAAGTGGTATCCCTGCAATAGGGCCTGCCTCTCGATGAAACGATCTTCTCTGGGAGTAGTCTGCCTAGGACCGACCTGACCGTGGCCTCTCTTCAACGCGCTGTTGGTCGCCCTAAAACGCTGATTCAGTCTAACAATAACTGAATGATGCACACCAAGTCGTCGCGCCACTTCAGCCTTTGCAATGCCATCTTGTATCCACGCAATCGCCCTGGTTTTGTCAAAGGTGCTAAGTTTTCTTTCGTGGTGGCATGGTGAGAAAAGGGCTGACAGTAACCAACCCCGCGCTTAAACAGCCAAAAGAAGGGGCATAAAACTCACTTGAGAGACTGCTCTTGCACGGGAAAAAAGAATTTTCATTTTACACATCTTGTGTCGCCAGCAAGCTTGATGCAAAACAGGCACAGTTAACGCAACTTTGCACTTTTTATCCCGCGCGGTAACGAGGTCACCAAGACCCCCGTGCGCACTACCAGTTGACACAGGCTGGATTACACACTGCTGTGTGAGATTCCGTCATTGGTTGCCGCATAACAAAAAAAAAAACAATGTTTTTGAAGGGATGAATCAACCCCCTGTGCTTAACTTTATGTGACTAGTATAGCCCAGCCGATCGCAAAGAGCCATATTGGGGCTGTCGCCGCGTTGAAGTCAACTCGCCATTAAAAAAAAAAAAAAAAAAAAGAAAGAAAGAAAGAAAGAAAACCTCATTCACACAATCCTCCTTTAAACGACACCTTCGAAAAACACACCGAAAATTTTCTGGAAAAATCATTCTGCTGTAAAAATCTTAGATCAGATGAAAAATGTTAATCTCTTTCAGAAATTCAAAGATCTCTGAACAAGGTTTTCAAGGAGTTTGCTGTAAAATGTTTGTGTTTCACATCGTCCAAGTCCCAACACTCTAAAAGGACATGTTTCACTGTGAGTGGTACATGACATGGAATGCACCTCGGAGCTTCTTAGCCTTTTAAAAAGAAGAAGATGGGTGTAAAACGAGTGGCCTGTATGCAAATGGCACGAAACAGTTTCTTCTTTACGGCCGCCTCGGGAACGTGGGTAGGCCTATCTTAATTTACGGCTGTGCTGCGTGTTGTGGAGGACTGGGGGACAGGTGCAGTAGATGGGGTGGGGGGGGGGGGGGGGGGGGGCCTGTTTGTCCTTTTTCTTTTTTTTTTTTTTTTTTTCCCGGCGCGGTCGAAAAGATCGCACCGCTTTCAGAAACAAAAGAAAACATAACAAAACGCAAGCTCACTGAAGACCGGGCATTTTTGTAGGAGAAAAGCGCGTTTTCGAACCAGAAAGTAAACCCTCCACTTACAAGCGCGCATTCTTAAAGGAGAAATGCGCGTTTTGGTTCCAGAAAGCACACACATGTATCTGTTACTTTTCAAATGATGAACGCGCGTGCTTGTGCTCACACTTATCCGTGAACCTCTTCGTGTGGCATTCGCACGCCTGGGTAAAGGTATCTTCATTGTTTCATGTTCTAAAGATAATATACGTTAAATGAACGCTCGCGGCACTTAGATAAACAAACTGTCCTTGGTTTCATGTTCAAGGCACTGGGTACTGTCTGTGATGGCGACAGGACATCAGAAAGACCGAGTTGTGGAAATGACGACAGCTGAAGACGTCCATATGACTGTTGCAATCGCCAATGAAGACTAGCCGGCGATCTTTGCCAACAGCTGTCCCCACCACTTCGACAGGACGTCAGCTAAATCAAGCGCTCACTCAGTATGGTGATCTATGTGTTTAAATCAAGCGCTCACTCAGTATGGTGATCTATGTGTTTAAATCAAGCACTCAGTCAGTATGGTGATCTATGTGTTTTTAAATCAAGCGCTCACTCAGTATGGTAATCTATGTGTTTAAATCAAGCACTCAGTCAGTATGGTGATCTATGTGTTTAAATCAAGCACTCAGTCAGTCAGTATGGTGATCTATGTGTTTAAATCAAGCGCACAGTCGGTATGGTGATCTATGTGTTTAAACAAATGGACGTCAGCTAAATCAAGCACTCACACACAGTATGGCGATTTATGTGTTTAACAAATGGACGTCAACTAAATCAAGCACTCACTCAGTATGGTGATCTATGTGTTTCAACAAATGGGCGTCAACTAAATCAGCACTCACTCAGTACTGTGCTCTATGTGTTTCAACAAATGGATTTCAACTAATTCAGCACTCACTCAGTACTGTGCTCTGTGTGTTTTTCAACAAATGCCGCATCATGGCAAGATCCCGAGAATTCTGAGAGGGACAGAGGGAGGGAGCCAGGCAGACAGAGAGAGTCTGCGGGCTGTTCCTATTCATTGAGCCTACGGTCAACATGGGAGCAAAAAAAAAAAAAAAAAAAAAAAAAAAATGTTGTTCAATTCAAATGTTGTTCAATTCAAACATACGTTTACCGCATTCTGAGAGAGAGAGAGAGAGAGAGAGAGAGAGAGCACTAAATTAAGCCTCTGTGACATGGTAATGAGACATTTCACATAGCACCACTCTGGGTCACAGACTTGCTGCCCTTCAATTTCACACGTGCACGCTTCTTGGGTCCCCAAAAGAGCGCCCTTTAAGACATGATCTTGCCACGAGCTCAGTGCGGAATACACACGCTTATCGAATACACTTCGTTTGTCGCCATTGCGTCAGCTGTCAAAAGTTCTTTGGCAGACTCAAGACCTTTTCGAGGCTTGGGCGGCGTCAACTTCGGGTTGTGTGCTACAGGGAAAAGGTGAAGGCCCCGGCTGCTGGGTTCAGCAATTCCAAGTAAAACTTTTCAGCGAAGAGTAAACACTTGACATTTGAGAACGTGTATCCTCTTTCTCCTGTCTACTACGTAAAGGATCGTTGTTTAGACTTGCCAGCAAAATGTGGAACATCACACACACACTTGTTCACCGATTCACTGAATTGCTCAGCTAACAGGCCGTCTAAGAGACCTTAGCAATGCATGAAGCATGTGTAAGTAAGTGTCCCCGCATCAGCACCGTTCCTCTCTGTTCTGTATGACATTGCGTAAATGCGCAAGCAAGTTAAGGCCGACACTGGCATGCCTCAAGGGAGACAACTAGGATCCCCCCCCCCCCCCACCCCCCCCCCCCCCACCTGTAACTGTGGTCCTCCTTCACTACTGATCAGAAGTGAACTTGTTGATCCGTGAAGTTCCTGGCGCTGGCAGTGGGTGTGCTGGGCAAGCTCTGTTGTCAAAATCCAAAACAACTCTACTGGTTCAGCTTCTTTCAATTAAACCCACTTAATCTTCCATACAAATAAGGTAAATATTGAAAAAAAAAAAAAAAAAAAAAAAAAAAAAATACTATACTGCCGGACGATGGGACAAATTACACAAGGCAAAACATCGACAGGGTAGTGTTTTTTTTTCTTTTTTACGTTTGTTCTAATTTTTGCCCGCAGTCACCTCACTAAAACTACGGTAAATATTGTATTCAAGGGCTGAAGGTCAACAAGGAAATCTTCCGAATTCTGTTCACCGATTATTTTTGTTCCCATGCACACCAAAAACAATGATGTCGTCTGATTTTGTTACATAGAAATGACAACGTTATTTCTTCCTGTCCTGGTGAAAAACAGTTGTGTCAGAGATCAGAGAACTAAAGAGGCGGGTAACAGCGTCTTCGTCTTTCGCCGGTTGAGAGTACCGTTGCGGGTAGTGAAGCCAGTCACGTCCTCCTGTTCACCTGGCTCTGTGGCTTGCTCCTGTTTGGGCTTACTTGTCAGTCCATCATGTATCACAGGGGAGGCTGTCCAATTCTGAAATTTGAAGTACACACACGGTGGTTCGTACACCAGCACTTGCGGCCAAAGCCTACGCGCAGGCTGTGGGCCGATTTTGCTGAACAGCATGACAAGAAATCTTTTAAAAGCGTTTGAAATAACTCCGCAAAAACAACATTCACAAACGAATCACGAGACAAAACACGAGGCGTTTCGACCTGTTAGGTCTTCTTCAGGGAGAGACGCAACATTCGGAACAGCTTAAATGACGAACGAGCGATCACTTATCCTGTCCAGTTCGGCGCAAGATGGCCGTTGGATCCTTTTAAGATTTGTTGAGATTTCCACCTGCAGTCGCCTCACTGTGCAACCAGCGGGACGAGAAGAAGCTGGTGTATGTGCTTACCTGAGAAGGCAGTCTGGCCAGTTCCAAAGTTTTGACCATTGCCTGGAAGTAGGTAACTTACCTGCGCGAGCGACCGGGACTCCTACTAAGGTAAATAATGGAAAGACAAGCACGATACTGTTCCTTCTTCTGCCATGCCTCTGGAGAGACTGGCTGGCTGTAGGGCATATCCGTGTCAATACGTGGGGGTCGTTGTACAGGTGTGGGAGATGGTGTACCTATGCACGCTTCTTTGCACAGATTGAGCGACCCGTATGGCATATCTGTAAATATTAAGGGTTCTTGTACACGTATGAGTGATTGTGTATACACGCATGTACATCATGTTTTTGATACATGTTTGGTAATACATTGTTTTCATGTTTAATTTGTTGTCTTTAAGCTTTTTTCAATATAAAGCTTCTTTAAATAAAGATCACTTACGACAATGAATAACCATTCTCTCTGAACTGCTATTAAATATATATATATATATATATATATATTATATATAAATGTATTCCCCTCACATTGTATGCGCAGGTATTCGCGTGCACCCATTTTTGCAAGCACGCATATCTATAGGTGCTTATTTGTACTCATACACACACGAATGCAAGCACACATATGTGCACACACGCAACAAGCGCGTGCGCTCTCACACTCACACACACACACACACACACACACACACACACACACACACACACACACACACACACACACACACCTGCATGCACGTGCACGCGCGTGTGGGCGCGCGCACGCACCCCCCTCCCACACAATCCCCGACCCCCACCCCACACGCGCGCGCGCGCACACACACACACACACACACACACACACACACACACAGAGAAGAGACAGTCGTGGCGAAGACCATGTGCCAAGTGCCCGAGCGCTGACCTTTGCTACAAGCTAATGCTGTGGTCAGACAT
>JADBJO010004443.1:155000-167500 GCA_016801955.1 Conus betulinus | reverse complement strand
GCAATTAGTGCTCAGGACACGTAGCAATTAGCGCTCAGGACATGTAGCAATTAGTGCTCAGGACATGTAGCAATTAGCGCTCAGGACATGTAGCAATTAGCGCTCAGGGCACGTAGCAATTAGCGCTCAGGACATGTAGCAATCAGTGCTCAGGACACATAGCAATTAATGCTCAGGACACGTAGCAATTAGCGCTCAGGACACGTAGCAATTAGTGCTCAGGACACGTAGCAATTAGTGCTCAGGACATGTAGCAATTAGTGCTCAGGACACGTAGCAATTAATGCTCAGGACACGTAGCAATTAGTGCTCAGGACACGTAGCAATTAGCGCTCAGGACACGTAGCAATTAATGCTCAGGACACGTAGCAATTAGCGCTCAGGACATTTAGCAATTGGCAATTAGTGCTCAGGACACGTACAATTAGTAGGACATTAGCGCTCAGGACACGTAGCAATTAATGCTCAGGACACGTAGCAATTAGTGTCAGGACACTCAATTACACGTAGCAATTAATGCTCAGGACACGTAGCAATTAGCGCTCAAGAAGACGAACCCGAACTGAGGCTTCGCCATGCTTTCGCCTTGCTCAGCACAAGAAAACTGATAAGTCAGATGAAAATTATTCGGATTTTTTTTTTTTCTTCTTTGTAGCATATTTGAGCGTGCGCTTGACGGATAGTTAAAATGTGAAAACACTACTGGCTTTCTTCGTCTCATTCGAACAAAAATTACACACCATACGTAAAATCAGGTTTCTAACATTCTTCCAGTGATTTTTGCACTCTCAGCGAAGTCAGTACACCTTGTCTTGATGCGCATTGAACAAACAGCATGGAGTCAACCAGCGAAGTGACCAACGAGTTTCGTGTCCGGGTCAGATGATGGGTCAATCTGCATTCTGTCCCGGTCGCATGACCAGGCACCCTGCATACTGCTTTCCGCTAACCCGTGACCACAGAATAGTGAAGTGAGCGAAACAGCGAGTGTGAGAACTAATCCTTGCGCGTTTATGAAAAGAGTTCAGAGTGATGGGGACTTTACGTTGAGCGACATAAGTTTTGTTGTTTTGTTGTGTTGTTGTTGTTGTTGTTGGGGGGGGGGGGGGGAGGCTGTAAGCACCATAAGAGCTATGGGGTGTTTGTGGTCAGCACCGTAAGAGTTATGGGAACTTCAGGGCAAGCGCCGAAAGAGCGCTGAAGAAATCAAGCGGGAGATCAAGGCACAGAGTCGTAAAAGAGATATGGGGAGCTCCATGAGAGTTATGAAGACTGTTCCGAGTGTGGTGGGGGGTTATGAGGAGTTCGGGGAGGGCGCAGTAACAGTTACGGGGAGTTTGGGAAGGGGAAATCAGGAGGAGCGCCGTAGGAGATATGGGGAGTTCAAGATCAGCACCGTGAGAGCCATGAAGACCAAGAGCCGAGCGCTGTAGGAATAATAGGGGAGTTCAGGGAGACTGTCATACGGGTTGTGGGGAGTTCAGAGTGAGCATCGCAAGAGTTAGGGGAGTTCAAGGCAAGCGCCGTAAGAGTTCTGAGGACTGACTGGGCGAACACCGCAAGCTGTGGTGAGTTTGGGACGAGCACCGTAAGTCATGGGGATTTCACGATGACCGCTTGGTAAGTAAAGGTGACTTTGGCCGTTCAAGTGATGGGGATTTCGAGGTGGTACTATTGGAGTAACAGAGATTTCGAAGAGAATGTGGTTGGACCAACGGGATTTCGTGGTAAACGCTGTTGGAGATATGGTAATTTCGGGACAAAAATCCTACGAGTTCTATGGATTTTGAGATTAGGGTAGTGGGAATAATTTGGATTTTGGCACGAAGCTGTGACAACATGTGGGATTTAGGAGCGCCATGAGAAGTTATGGTGATTTTAGGACAAGTGCCGTGGGCGTGACGGGGATTTTAGAATGGTCACCTCGAGAGAACTGAGAATTTCGGAATGAATGTCACTGGCGTTCGGAAAGGGGGGGGGGGGGGGGGGGGGGGGGGGGGGGGGGGGGTCTGGGATGGTGGAGATGAGCGCAGTGGAAGTAATGGGGATCTGGGTTGGGGTGGCTGCCTTAGGAGTGAGAGCCGGAGATTCAGGTGAGAAACCGCGCGAATACTGGCAATTCAGGGAATAGAACCTTGCGAGAGATGGCTTTCAGGATAGGAATCGTGGAACTTAGAATAACAATTTTTGAATGAGAACGAGGGTGTCATCGTGATTTGGGGAGAGGAACTTGGGTCGAATGGGTATTTTTGGATGAGACACTTGGAAGTTATGGGATTTTAATTGGGAACCCGTGAGAGGAATGACTGAGGGTTAAGAGCCATAGGAGTAATATGGATTTCAGTGTAAGAGCCGTTGGAATCCTGGGGATTTCAGGACAAGAGGACGTACGAGTCATGGGGATTCCAGAATGAAAAATGAAGGAACAGGAAGATAAAGAGCGTACAAAACATACAACAGGGCAGCTGAAAACAGAAAGAATGGGTAAAAACACATGGCTCTTCAGAAGGTAGTCATAGCTTTCGCATGAAACTTAACATAACCTAGTGATAAAGAAACTCTCTATTGAATATGAGACAATAAAACGAATAATAAAACAAACAAACAAACAAAAAATTTTGATATCCAGGCAGTAGTGTCTTTCTGAAACCAAAGTTGTTCAGTCAGGATGGACTGACAATATGGATGGGTCTGGAGAGCAGCTCTCATTCATCCACAGAACCCACCGTGTGGACTAGACAGCAAGCTGGTGCACAACGCTTAGTCTGTGGGTAGAATGGAAAAAAAAAAAAGGAACACGTGACAAATTGTGTGTGTGTGTGGTGTGTGTGTGTGTGTGTGTGTGTGTGTGTGTGCGTGTGTGCGTGTATGTGTGTGCGCGCGCGCGCGCATGTGTGTGTGTGTGTGTGTGTGTGTCCTACTGTATGTCTGTCTACCTGTCTCTCTGTGTCTGTCTTCCTGCCTGCCAGTCTGTCTGTCGGTTTGTCTCTCTCTGAAATCGTTCGGCGAGATGGAGTGCGAATGCATTCAAACATGCGTGCGTGCATTCGTGCGTTTTGAATGCATGCCTGCATTCGCTCGCAGTTGCGCGTGTACAAGCACGGTCACGTCCGACAGACAGAGAAGAAAACCCCCACACGCCGGAGGTCACTCAACTTGACCGTGCTACTCATCCGAGCGACGAGTGCGAAATCCATACGATGGTGGCAGTAGCGGAGAGAGGTGGGGGGGGGGTGGGGGAGGGATTCTGTTTACATACATACATACATGGCAAGCAGCAGACCGCGTGTTCCGTTACAATCGCAAGAGCAGTTTAACGATCGAATCCAGAAAAAAAGGGATTTAGTATAGAGGCAGACGGGGAGAAAGTCACTGAACTAGCGGTCAACAGCTTGATGACTGGATTCCTGCTGGTCTTTGACCGTTGTCGGTTTTTTTGTTTGTCTAGCGTAAACATGGGAAGATCTTGTTTATTAAAGGCGGCAGCAGAGGTGAGAGAGAGAGAGAGAGAGAGAGAGAGAGAGAGAGAGAGAGAGAGAGAGAGAGTTGTGTGTGTGTGTGCGTGTGCGTGTGTGTTTACTTCTTGTTGCTGTTACTGTTGTGTGTATGTTTTGTTGCTGATGTTGTTGTCGTGTTTGCTCTTGTAACTCTGCGAGAGCCGACCTATGACCTTGAATCGTGGTGCTGGTCCGTTTGCTGAGCGGCATCAATATTCTCAATATGATCTCTGGATGCTATTCCCATTCTGAAAGGTCTTACATTTATTGACCGCGCTGTTTGAAGGCTCCCAAAGCTAGGCTTGTAGTGGACAGCAGAAAGACTCCGGACATACCGAGTGGTGAATTTCAAACACCGACTGATCCGGAATCGTCATGGGGCAGTGTGCAACAAAGGAACCTTCGTTTGATGGATTTAGGGGGCAGGAGGGGGGGGGGGGGGGGGGGGGGGGGGGGGGGGGGAAGGACTGTGGGGGGGGGGGGGGGGGGGGTGAAAAAGAGGAGAAGGCTGTGATCAGGAAGTCAACAGAAAACTCGGGAAAAACCGATGTCGGGGCAAGACTGCAGTGGGACTGTGAACGATCAGCGTGTCAGAGAGTCCTCTGGAAAATGGCGACAGAGTGCACTGGTGTGGGGTGTGATCTACCATCATGTTGTCTGAAAACAATAAAGGTGATGGGATGGAGAGGATATGGAGGGGGGGGGGGGGGTATCAGATTTCGTGGTGGGTAGTATTGTTGTCGAAGAAAGTACAATGAACTCACTCAGGTGCTACAAGACCGTCTTCACCCATCTGTTCCGCAGTTGATTCCTACAGACCGTCTTCCCCCATCTGTTCCGCAGTTGATTCCTACAGACCGTCATTACCCATCTGTTCCGCAGTTGATTCCTACAGACCGTCATTACCCATCTGTTCCGCAGTTGATTCCTACAGACCGTCTTCACCATCTGTTCCGCAGTTGATTCCTACAGACCGTCTTCCCCATCTGTTCCGCAGTTGATTCCTACAGACCGTCATTACCCATCTGTTCCGCAGTCGATTCCTACAGACCGTCTTCCCCCATCTGTTCCGCAGTTCATTCCTACAGACCGTCATTACCCATCTGTTCCGCAGTTGATTCCTACAGACCGTCTTCCCCCCCATCTGTTTCGCGCAGTTGATTCCTACAGACCGTCATTACCCATCTGTTCCGCAGTTCATTCCTACAGACCGTCATTACCCATCTGTTTCCGCAGTTGATTCCTACAGACCGTCTTCCCCCATCTGTTCCGCAGTTGATTCCTACAGACCGTCTTCCCCCATCTGTTCCGCAGTTGATTCCTACAGACCGTCTTCACACCCATCTGTTCCGCAGTTGATTCCTACAGACCGTCTTCCCCCATCTGTTCCGCAGTTGATTCCTACAGACCGTCTTCCCCCATCTGTTCCGCAGTTGATTCCTACAGACCGTCATTACCCATCTGTTCCGCAGTTCATTCCTACAGACTGTCTTCCCCCATCTGTTCCGCAGTTGATTATTACAGACTGTCTTCCCCCATCTGTTCCACAGTTCATTCCTACAGACCGTCATTACCCATCTGTTCCGCAGTTCATTCCTACAGGGCGATGCCTCCCTCAAAGAAGACAACGCCACTTTGCATAGGTCCCCTGAAACAATGGTAGAAGCGAGTCCATTCCGATTCTGCCATGACCAGCACAGTCACTCAAATTAGCATACACACACGCACACACACACACAAACACACAAACACACCTTGATCCACTCGCCACCCTTCCCACCTTATATACACCACCATTCCACCCAATCACCATCTAAACCAAAGCATTGGTGGACCATCCCGTGCGTCACTGTATTAAAATGATCTGACAAAGATGAAGGAAAAGGAGTGAGAGATAAAGAGGGGTGAAGTTGAAGGGAGTAAAGGAGGAATGAAGAGAGAGAGAGAGAGAGAGAGAGAGAGAGAGAGAGAGAGAGAGAGAGAGAGAGAGAGAGAGAGAGAGATAGAGAGAGAGAGAGAGGAGAGAGACTGTGCCTAGCTTTAGCCGACTGTCAACTCCTGTATGACAAGGTAACGCGGGCAAAATATGAAAGCTGCGTTTTTTTTCCAGCTGGTTCAACAGGTTCGTATACATGTGTCTTCTCTCTCCGCCCATATCCTCTCTGTCCCTTACACATCGTCGCCACACCCTTCCCCTCCATTCAAAGACAGATTTGGGGTTGGCGAGGTACAGCAATTAATGTGAAATGAATCGAGACAGTCTTGCAGTTTAAAAAAAAAGCATACAAACAAACAAAACAGGCAGCTGAAACCTCACAAAGAAAATCAATAGATTTAACTAACATTTCTGCTTCTCCCCCCTCACTCCCCCCTCCCCCACTCCCGTTCCCGCTCCTTCCCCTAACAATCCATTGTTCCCCGCCCCTCTGAAACCTCACCCCTCTCTTCGTTTATCAGGTGAAGCCCTTACCATTCCCCCTTCCCCCCCCCCCCTCCCCGCTTTATCCCATTTTCCCTCCCCACCCCCTCCTTCGTTTTCTCAGGTGAAGCCCTTACCTTCTGTGTTCGCTGTATCTTTTGACTCTCCGTCCGCTTGCCTGAAATAATTGAGGTGGTCTCGAAGAAAAAAAACATTGAGCTGCAACAAACTAAAAACCATTAATTTTTTGCCTCTTTATGCCCCTCCCCCCCTTTCTCCCTCACCCTCTATCCTTCATGCTCCCCCCCCCCCCCCCCCCCCCACCTCACCCTCTCTTCTGTTTTATTAATTGTAACATTCCCCTTCTGCATGCTCCTTAATTTTCCAAACCCTCTCTCCGCCCCTCCGAAAGATTCAAATGAGTATCCCCTGAGCTCGCCGTCACACGGTGCGAGTTCGGTTCTCGCTTGAGCTCAGCCTGCAGACAGTATAAACACAACCATTTTTAGTTCGCTGCCCGCCTTTACCGTAATGTCGTTCTGGTGGTATACGTGAACTGAAAGCTGGCTGTCCCTCTGCGTCTCTGCGTCCCCCCCCCCCCCCCCCCCCCCCCGACCCCACCTCTTTCTTTCCTTCCCTCATAATTATCTCCCATGGGCCGTTTTAACCCGAGGCAGGTGTGTATGTTCATTAGCGGACCTGAATGTAAACCAATCAACCCTCCGGCTCCCTGCATACACTGTTTTGATTACCTCTTTCTTCTGCAGCAAACCCGCTGTTGTCCAGTCGCTATCGATCCGGGCCGCTGAGAAACAAAGACGGCCGCTTGACAATTTCCCGCCACGCCTCGACGTGACACGACTCTGCTAGTGTGACCAGCTCCCTCCCTACGCCTCCATTCATTCGCGTCTAGTGACACTGCTGTCTGCATTAACGACGGTTTCATTTCTGTCTTACTGTCCCTAAACCCTGACCATCACCCCCCACCACCACCACCACCACCACCCCCGTCTCTCTCTCTCTCTCTCTCTCTCTCTCTCTCTCTCTCTCTCTCTCTCTCTGTCTGTCTGTCTGTCTGTCTGTCTGTCTGAGCAGATACCGCCTGACCCACCCCCATCTCACTCGTCTCTGTCTTCCCGATCGACGGTGTTTCGGAGATTGGTCGCAGGTTGTGGTGCATTAAAGATAAAAGAAGAACGATAACAAAATTAAAATCTCTTAAACAAATAAACCAACAAACAGTATGAGGCCTCTGCAGTGGTGGCATGGCGTGATGGCTGTTCAGCGCAAAATCACTCAGAAATCATCGCAATCGTTTTGAATAAAAGTACTGACAAAATAACAGGCCAGATGATGCTCATGATTAGATTTGACATTTTGGTACCTGTGATGTTTTTACCACTGATTTTAGTGAAGAGAGAAATTAATTCACGCTGTATTGAAAGATGACCTGTGGGTTCTTTCCATAGAAACCCTTCGGCGACACCCTGGAGAACCCGGAACAACTTATCTCACGAGCCCCCTACATCTTATACTATTTGCATAATATCTTTAGTTTTTCAGCAACTTTTTCTCCTCCCCACACTTTAGTTTGGTTTCATCACTTACTACCCTTCACTGGCTGCCTCGGGGGTGCTATCGGATTCTTTTTTACACCCTTGGTGGTGAGAACTCCACGGTATTATGAACTGTGGTGTGTCTCTATTTGACGCCAGGAGCGCAGATACAACCAGCCGTGTCTCTCTGATGAGTTCCGACCCAGCGGACGAAAGACCTCGGAGCAGGCAATACAAATATATCTGTCCTCGAAAGGGATTGCGATGGTTCCTTTATGCAGCTAGTAAAGAGTTTTCATATCTGCAATATATTTTCTTAAATTCATGTTCCTAGTTTCTCCATCTTCAACCTTCCACCCCCCTCCCCCTTCCTTAAGTACAAAGTTTTTGCCAAGTTATTACTATGAAGACAATTAAGTTGTTGGCCTGCGCTTGTTCCCCCCCATCCACCCACGATTTGATTATTCGTCTTTGTATTTGTCTGACTTTATTCAAGTTTGAAAGACTGTGCCAGTCTTGAATAAAAATTGCTCTGTGTTAGGTTTCCCTTATGGGAGCAAAAACTACCCACTTGTTTACTGTTTATCTCACGAGAAGTTGGGGAGAATCCTACAACAGACGGTAGAACTGTCACGGCGTGTTTCATGAAAGTGGCGATTTGCAGTGTTGAAATTCAGTGTGCAACGCTTCAGTGAAGTGTAACATGTCGATAACGGTCAGACGGGGGGATACGGTACGACTCATTTCGTGACGAAGAGGAGTGTCGTTTTAAGCGTTTTCAACGTGCCACAACATTCCCCGTCGGCAGTTTTTCCATGGCTGTTGTCTCAGCGTAAAACATTATTCAACCTGTGATGAGGGGGATACTTGGGCAGGCAAAGCGACAAACGTCTCCGGTATGCCTGTAGACTTTTCATTGTTCAACACCAATCCAACCCACACGGCAAGGTACAGTAGGACGCCGTCTACTGAGTGGATGGATCAACTACGGTCTCATTCTGACCTGCTAGCTTTATACTATCCCAGGTTCAGTAGGTTTAGTTCTGTTGTAACATTCACCTTTCACGCCCATACCTGCCACAGGTGAGCTGGAAGGCAGGTGTAATTCCCCAGTGTGTAGGGAATAGGAAAAGAGTCATACGATTTGAAAACTTTTTGAACGCTAATTAATGAGTATAAGGATGAGGAAGATGATGCTTTGCAGTTTAATATTGGTCGGAGACAGCATGCCAGGGCTGTATTCTACGCTTGGCTCTCATAATATATCTCGGCGTCAACCAGGCCCGAGAGATAAAGATACCTGCCGTACTGGTCAGGAAATTTGATCAACATTCTCAAAGACGCATCCATGAAGCGTATGAAAATCATCTGTATGATTTGGCTCCCCCAACTGAGCCCACGCCATAGCAACCCCAAACCCAGTATAGAAGACGGTCATGAAACTGCCCCACTGCATCACCCAAGACAGAGTCCTCTCGAGGCCGGAAGTCAATGCCCTGGACGTGAAGGCACTTGTCCGGCAGACGACCCCCGGAACACGTCGCGCGCTGTTTGTTGAAGGTGGCGTAAGCTGGCGGCTGGACGTTTGCCCAGTCTGGCGTTTGTATGGCCGCCTGGCTCCAGTGTAATGTGTCTGTGCTCCAGCCGTCACTACGGCCATGGATCCTGCTCACCACCGCCTCTTCAGCTCACATGACTTCCCTAGGAAACGTTACTCAACCTCTGTGTGTGTGTGTGTGCTTCGAGTGACGGGCCATGGTGACGGCCCCTGAGAGACTCCCGCCATCAGGGGAGCTTACTAACACCGCGATTTTGCCATCTCCCTGGTCTTCTGCTCTTCACACAGTGGGACCAGCCGCCAGAGCCGCTGCTTCGTTCCCAGTTTCCTCTTCACCCGCCTATCGTTACTCTGGCATGTGTAGATACGGGCCAAGAGACTGCTTGTCAGCCAGCATAGCGGAAATGTAAACACCGAACGACCTGACTTACTTTAAACGTAATGATACGCCGAAGTGATGGAGGGTAACATTCAATATCTAGCACTATAGAAAACAAATCACTGATGCTCAAGAACGAACAACAACAAAAAGAAACAAACAGAATAATGACTTTAAAAGTAGAGAGTAAACAGCAAGCAATAGTGATCTTGACCTTCCGTGACATGACTATGATGCCGACATTTCCTATCCAATGCCAAAGTCACATGCTGCTGAAAGCAAGTACACTCTCCACAAATTATTTTGTACAAATCTATGTATCACTAGTTTTCAAATACTCGTAAAGAAACTCGAAAGCATTTTTTTTCAGGCTTTGCATCCGAAAAAAAAGGAAAGAAAAAAATGTGCTTGTGAAATGAAAATCAGCGCATCTCATTTCTGATAATTAACATTCTTCGTCTCATTTTTTCAACAATTGCCAAACCATCAAAGTGACTGCAGATCCCTCCCCCCCCCCCCCACCCCCCCCCCCCCCCACCCCCCCCCCCCCCCCCCCACCCCCACTCCCGTCCCCAGTGAGAGGGACTGGAGGAACAGCACGATCCTTGTGGACATTGTCGTTCACTAAGTTCAGTTCAGGATGAACGTCCACGTCCCGCTTACTCATAAAGCAGACGGAGACCAGAATCCCCTCGCGAGCGATGTCATGGGCCATAGCTGGCCAGTCCCATCAGAATTAGAACACACTGCATCCAGATGGACAGTGTCCATACCAGTTTTCACGTTGGGCTCCTGGGTTTCAAATGAGCATGTGTAATGGAGTTCTACTAGAGCTCTCTCTCTCTCTCTCTCTCTCTCTCTCTCTCTCTCTCTCTCTCTCTCTCTCTCTCTCCCTCCCTCCCTCTCTCTCTCTCTTCTGTGTGTGTGTGTGTGTGTGTGTGTGTCTGTCTGTCTGTCTGTCTGTCTACAGAGAGAGAGAGAGAGAGAGAGAGACCGAGACAGAGACAGAGACAGAGAGACAGAGATGCAGCCGGCTTTAGGCAGGCCTAACAAAGAGCTCTATTGACAAGACAATATTCGATGGCTTTCACACGCTTCTCACAGAAGGGCTTAACACTTTAAACCCCATCCCCCCCCCCCCCCCCCCCTTTTTTTTTTTTTTTTTTTTTTTTAGCAAACCACCCCTACCTCCGTCCCCTCACCTTTCAACTTCCTCTTAATAATTGCTCTGTCATTTTCATGATGATAGAGGAATTATTTGCCTCACTACTTGTTTGTTTTATTGTTTTACTTACTCTCTCTCTCTCTCTGTCTGTCTGTCTGTCTGTCTGTCTCTCTCTCTCTCTCTCTCTCTCTCTCTCTCTCTCTCTCTCTCTCTCTCTCTCTCTCTCTCTCTCTCTGTTAAACTAAAACTCACTCGCGAGAACACCTATCAAGACAGAGGTCGAACGGATCCTGGGTAAGTCCTTTAATCCAGATCCTTCCCCGAAGATGGCAGTATCTGCAGGAGTATCAGCCTGTGTACGCCGAGAGAGAAAGAAAAGAAAAAGAATCCGGATCCGCAGTAAATTTCAATGGATCCATCCTTTGGGCCACAGTCACTTTTCCCACCAATCTGCCAACACAGTTAGATGGTTTTTGCATGAACGTGCGGACAAACCAACCAACCAACAGATGCGGGGTGAAGACATAGAGTCCTTGGGGGAGGTAACCGGAAGGGCAGTTGGGAAAGCGCAGATCTCCACCAAGGTCGAAACGATTCCACTTAATCCTTCCCAGTTCCATTTAATGTGTGTAAAAAAAATCTTTCGAACTGTACAACATATCGAAGATAAAATATCGATAATGATAATTTTATGATCATATGAAACAAGCGAACAGAAACAAGAAAGAAAGATAAAAAAAAATCCAATGTTGAAAATGCTGAAGGGAAGTAAACAGGCACATACACAGACAGAAGGACATTCAGAAAGGTATAAACACAAAAATAGATCGACCGACAACTTGTTGGCAAAAAGATCACAACCAAAATTAAGAAAAGGGGGGGGGGGGGGGGGGGGGGGGGGGGGGGGGGGGGGGGCGGGGGTGGCAGATGGAGAGTTTTTTATCTGTTCAAATCAATCATTTAGGTTCCAAGCAAACGAAGGTGGGCTGCGACATAATGATTAGGACTGACGTCCTTATTCAGAGCGTACACTAGGTGTTACGCCCATAGTTCACACGGAGGCAGCCGAGTGACAAGACCCGAAATATGTGGACTGATAAAATATGACTGCTGGGTCTTGAAGGTAAAACGCAGAACATTCAAAAGTACCTTGTTTGTAGCAAAAAAAAAAATCCTTTGAAGTCAAAGAACACGACGTTTCGAGCCCAGGCCCTTTGTCAAGTGAGGACAGAAGGCAGATGCCACGGCATTATGAACAAAAAATTGACAGAAATGTCGCAGTGATGACAACCAAAAAAAAGAGAAAACCCACCCTTTGTTCCGCGGCCATGCCATGAATCCGTACACAAAGAAAAAAAAAAGTTTGAATGGGTTGGTGATTGCCCCCGGCTGTTCCATTGTGTCCCACCAAGGTTTGGTGGAGATGGGCCCAGTGAGATTTTTTGCGTAATCTTTCTGACAGACGAACAAAGTAACTGACAGACGCGGCTGACAGCATAACCGCCTGGGCTGAGACTTCAGAAGAAGAAGAAGAAGAAGAAGAAGCCTCTGTACTCGGGATGTAAATCAATATCAACAGAAAGGAAAGAGAAAAAAAACAACAGAAAATGAAAGGTGAAGCCGTGTCCAAGGTCGGTTGGACGCCATCTAATCCGGCAAGCCTCCCCATTGCACACGTTGGGAAAGAACACCGACACTCTGTCAGGCTGTTGGCCCTGATGTTGAATAAAAGCGAAGCCACGTGACGTCAAACTAGTGACGAAAACGGCACACTGGGTTGTTCACAATACACATGCACGCGCACAAACACACACACACAAACGCGCGCGCGCACACACACACACACACACACACCCCCATCACCACCACCACCACCACCACCACCCCGTACCCCCCTTCCTTTATTCTTGTGCTCCATCAGGCACC
>JADBJO010004443.1:147500-150000 GCA_016801955.1 Conus betulinus | reverse complement strand
ACTGCAGAGCCCACCGGCGAAAAACACCCACCCTCAGCTGTCGAGCACACCCCACAGACCCAACCACCCCTGCCGACGGACAGACGAAGACAGTGTGCCACTCCAGACACAGCCAAGCTTTCGCCATACGGTCTTATGTGCCCTCAAGAGAGAATCCAAAGTTGTAGTCTTTCCCACTGTCAACAGGACTTTCCCTGTGGTCAGTGGGTCTTTCCTCGCATGCCATACCATTCCGGCCATTCACCCTCTGAAGTAGGTGTCACCAAGAGGCGTATGCCACACATCTGCTTTCTATGTGTTTCAGCAATAGTTTCAATATCAAACAACTGATTTGTTCCTGTGAATTGTGGTCATTGACAATGACAGCTTTACATACTGGGAAAGGTATAATTATGTTAACTGACACATGCAAACAAAATCTATAATGATTCATTCCATCACGACCAGTGCGACTTCTACCGAGCAAAAGAACAGAGGTAAATAAAGGTTTTGCTGAATGTAAAAACAAACATAGACCACAGATACACATATATCTTTTTTCAAATTTTGCTAAATATGACCAATCAAAGTCATTATTAATGGCGAGTCAAATAAATGAAACCGCACTCAACCACCTACTGAAACAGTCTTACTTGTTTCGACAATAACAGATCTGTGCACAGATCAAACCAATACATCGTTAATTCTATATTGTTGCAAAAAAAAAAAAAAAAAAAAAAAAAAAGATAGCTAACAAGACTACCCGTGGGAAAATCCGGAACGGAAAAATCAAATATGACATGACGTCATGTACGGTACATAAGAGAGACAGACAGAGAGAGACAGACAGACAGACAGAGATAGATAGATAGACAGATATAGACCTTGTATGCCAGGTCAAGTTTTCTGACGCACCACTGCAGCCCTGGTCTAGACGGCACCGAGGACAGGTCTATTAGTGGCACTGAGCAGCAAAAAATGTAGAGTACACATGTCCCAGTCTTCGCCCGTCTCTCTCTCTCTCTCTCTCTCTCTCTCTCTCTCTCTCTCCACATCCCTTGTGTATTTTCTGTAATAGAATAATCCATAATAGATCATCCGTCGTCCTCCGTCGTGGGGGGGTGGGGGGGGAGGCCTGGGGGGGGGGGGGGGGGGGGGAGGGGGGGGGGGGGGGACTCCTCAAACAGCGGTCACTTCAGAGTACGGGTGCAGGGCGCTGATCAGTGATTTCACACAGCCTGGGGCAGAGGTCCGCCCCTTCGCACGACGGAGCTCTTGAGACCTGTTGTTCACTTTTATTTCTTTATTGTCTCAGCTTCGTCAAAACAAAAACAAAAAGAGAGGAGGGGGTGGGGACGGGGGGTAACGCAGACGGTAGTCACCACACAGGTCTGAGCAGCGCGTTGAGCTGATCCGTAGATCAGGGTGTCTGCTATGTCTGGTCAACCAGACTCTTCGTAACTTGGTTGGTCTTAAACGCTTTTATCCCGAGTTCTTTGTTCATCTCTCTGTCCAGCTGTACATTCTGCGCACTGTGATCCCTCAGCAGCTTTCTTTAGAGAACACACAGTGTGCGTGTGCCTGTGTGTGTGTGTGTGTGTGTGTGTGTGTGTGTGTGTGTATGTGCGCGCGCGCGCGCGTGTGTGCCGCGCGCGCCCATGCGTGTATGTGTCTGCGTGTCTGTGTACTCTCTCTCTCTCTCTCTTCTCCCTCTTGAGTGTGTGCATGTGCTCGCGCGCACGCGTGTGGGTGCCCGCGCCCCCGGGTCCCCCCCCCCCCTCTCCCTACCCCAAATCGGCATCAATTTTAGGACAAAGCTGTCAGTCATGTGAAATTAACGGAAAGAACGGCAAAAATGGGGCACATCAAGATCCCTGGGTTCTTCTGTTGACGCCTCTCCCAATGGAAGAGAACAGTACAAAAAAAAGACATGTCCAGTGTCCTCTATAAAATATTTACCATTGTTTTGTGTATTCACGAGTGTGAGTCAACTAAGCAAACTGCCTCTCTTGTTTACTTGCTTTCTGTCCGTCACTTTTGTCTTCCCTGTAGAAGGCCTCGGGGTCGAAACGCGTTACGTCTGTGTTCTGCCATTTATGATTCATTCCGTTCGTCTGGCGGCCTGATTACTGCTTCTTCAGACTCCTTTTCTAGAGAGACCAGTTATGATTGGAAACAAACTCTCTCTCTCTCTCTCTCTCTCTCTCTCTCTCTCTCTCTCTCTCTCTCTCTCTACTTTGTTTCTTCTGGATCTGGATCTGTACGCTGAAGGGCCTTGCGGCATAGATTAAACGGAATAGACAGCGCAGGTACACTAGACCCGCTGATGAACGGCTGCACGGAAGCAGCCTACTGTCTATTCATGCACACGGTACTCTCTTCCAGATCTCTCTCTCTACGTATTTTCATGTCTTACGAAAAATGATTACATGTTGTGACTCTCTCTCTCTCTCTCTCTCTCTCTCTCTCTCTCTCTCTCTCTCTCTCTCTCTCTCTCTCTCTCTCTCTCTCTCTCTGTGCG
>JADBJO010004443.1:140000-142500 GCA_016801955.1 Conus betulinus | reverse complement strand
AGAGAGAGAGAGAGAGAGAGAGAGAGAGAGAGAGAGAGAGAGAGAGAGAGAGAGAGAGAGAGAGAGAGAGAGAGGGGGACCGAAGTTGATTGACAGGCTATGTGTTTGGCTGTTTGCGAACACATGCGTGAGTGCTAGGGAGTGGAAGAATGTAGTTTTAGAGAGATTTTAGTAGAGGTGAACATGGTCTTCATGGAGATCCTTCGTTGAAATGTGTATATTTGAATAGGACAGTGGAGAACGAAATACACGCGAAAACACACACACACACACACACACACACACACACACACACACACACACACACACAGAGAAAGAGAGAGAGAGAGAGAGGGGGGGGGGGGGGGGGGTGGAGGGATTGAACGTGGCTGTCGGTGAATGTAGTCAGAGCGCGAGACTCTTACGCAGACAGGAGGTGTTACAGAGACAGAAGACCAAGTCCAAAGCTCAGAGAAGACAGAAGAAGAAGACTCCGCTTTGAGGAGAGTTCCTAGCACCGTCACCTTCTGTCTGCCCAGAGACAACAATACAGTCTGTTGTGACCTGTTGGTGTAACAGATAGATAGATAGATAGATAGATAGATAGATAGGTAGATAGATATAAAGGACAAGCCCTTTCCACCATAAAACAGGTGATATCAGAGCTATACACTAAGGGTCATTACATGACTCGGGTTATACAAACACATATGCAATCTGCAACCCTAAAATGTAAAAAAAAAGCAACTAAATCTTATAAAACATGTTCACATCTCTTAAAAAACCGAAATATCACAGATACTTGCACATTTCTAAAAAGCTCACCAAGTGACATCTTATCAAAATATTTCCCTCTGATCTCACTGAGATCATCACACTCAGTCAACACATGCTTAAGAGTGTATACACAATCGCATGCAAAACAATGCGGGCGATCTTCTCCCTTTAAAAGGAAAGAATGAGCAAGATAACTATGTCAATATGCAGTCTACTTAAAACACTTTCTTCTTTCCTGGTTTTGCAAACTGAAGGTAACCATTCGGACAAGTCTGGCAATATCTGATGAACTTTTTTTTCCGATTCCAAATTCCAATCATCCTGCCAACGTTTTTACAAACGTATTTATTAGCGGTTTAAAATCCGGATAAGGTAACCGATGGGATCGCTTGACAGGATCATTTAACGCTTTCTTTGCTTGTGTGTCCGCTATCTCATTGCCCGTAATACCGCAGTGGCTAGGGATCCACCAAAACACAACTTTATCTGCAGGGAGTTCGGTTAAAAAAGTTCTAAAATGGATATTAACTTAGGATGGTCACAAGTTTTGACGAATAAAGAGCTTGTAGAGCTGAGAGAGAATCAACGACTATAACAAAAGACTTTCGAGTTGAACTTTGCACAGTCTTTAAAGCCAAGTATAGCGCTTCTAATTCTGCAGTAAAAATAGAAGAATGATCTTTCAGACGTAAAGAATGAGAATGGCCAGAGGCAGATGTCGATGCTGCAGCAAGTTTCTCTTCCAATTTGGAGCCATCCGTATAGAGAAATGTTGGATGTTTATGTTTCTCTTTCTTTTCTAAAAAAAAAAAAAATTATAAAATCTCTGGACTTGTTGTTTCTTATAAGCAGAGAGAGAAAAATCTATTTGTGGAATTACCAGTTTCCATGGTTTCCTGCTTTCCCCTGCATTTTCCTGCATGTGGTTTTGATACAGCACCAGCAGCCGTCTACTGTTTTCTACATATGTCTTTCAAATAGTACCGTGTTTCCATGCTTTTCCATGCTGTACAGATAGCGTCATGTTTTCCTACTTTCCCCAGCTGTTTTGAACGGTCCCTTATAGACAGCGCGATGTTTTCCTCCTTTCCCCAGCTGTTTTGAACGGTCCCTTATAGACAGCGCGATGTTTTCCTACTTTCCCCAGCTGTTTTGAACGGTCCCTTTAGAGACAGCGCGATGTTTTCCTCCTTTCCCCAGCTGTTTTGAACGGTCTCTTATAGACAGCACTTTTCACCGTTTTCTATTTTCCCTTGCTATTCTCTACATGTCTCTTACAGATAGCACCATGTTTTCCTGCTTTTCCAAGCTCTTTTGAATGATCTGTTATACATAGCACTATCTTTTCCTATTTTCTCTTGCCATTTTTTTTTTACATGTCTCTTATAGACAGCACTATGTTTTCCTACTTTCCCTTGCTGTTTTGAACGGTCTCTCACAGACAGCACTGTGCTTTCCCACTCTCCCTGGCTGTTTTCTTCGTCTCTTACGGACAACACCGTATTTTCCTATATCCCCCAGCTATTTTCAACACGTCTCTCATGGACAACACTATATTGTCCTTTATTCCCCAGCTGTTTTTCAACACGTCTCTCATGGACAACACTATATTGTCCTATATCCCCCAGCTATTTTCAACACGTCTCTTATGGACAACACTATATTGTCCTATATCCCCCAGCTATTTTCAACACGTCTCTTATGGACAACACTATATTGTCCTATATCCCCCAGCTGTTTTCAA
>JADBJO010004443.1:130000-135000 GCA_016801955.1 Conus betulinus | reverse complement strand
GCTTGCTGTCAGTGTTTACCGTTTGCCGTTCTGTTGGTGCGCAGAGCAGTGTTGGCTTAAGTCTTCCACACCAAGCTCTGGAGACAGGTATCCCCGTGTGCCGTATCACCTTGGCGCGACATGAACGACTGCCGCCACACAGCGGTCCCTAGGCACACACTCACATCCACACATTGACAATCATGCGCCCCGCACGCAACAATACATCTGACTCCTTTCTTTCATTTAACAAATCAGAATACAATTTCAAATTTCTCCACTGGTACCCCCCCCCCCCCCCCCCCCCCCTCTTGTATTCGGGTCACACTTCTTTTGGTGCAAAAGAAGAGAGTTTTAATACCCCCCCCCCCCGCCCCCTTTTTTTTCCCCAATATGTTATTCAACAAGATGTCCCTTTTATACAATGCGTTGACATTGTTCTCGCAAAAAATATATATATCCAGATCACACTGACCTCGATGAATTCGCCCTTCACACACAAACTTCTTTTTCAGATCACACAGACGAACACTTTGCCTTACATTAAACAACAAACCACTCTGGATCTTCAGACCCCAATTCTCTAAGAATCATCCAGTGGGACAAATCTTTCTTTTCTGTCACCAAAAATAATACTTTCTTCCTGTGTGGTCTAATTATCTCATCAAATTTCCCAGTCAAAATTTCTCTCCACAGCAGACATGCCAGAGCATCAGCAGGGCTGCCAGGGGCTACGTCCAACCCATAGTTCTAGCGCACAGGCTGCTCGCTCATAGGACAATGAGATACGAGCCTACTGAAAAAGAAAATACAATTGAAACTTCAAGTCTTTCTCAGACTCCTTCGTCGTCGTCTTCTTTTCTTTAGTAATCTCTCTCTCTCTCTCTCTCTCTCTCCATTTACTTATATGCAGCAATTAAGTTACGATCTGTTCTTGTTTCTTAATGTATGGTATTGAATCAGTTTTGACCGTTCAAGATATTGAATGATTTCCAGATGCACCCCTTCACCAGGGGCAATGGCCTATTTGTGAATCTCTCTCTCTCTCTCTCTCTCTCTCTCTCTCTCTCTCTCTCTCTCTCAGTTAGTCCGCTGCTTCCGCCAAAATGACAAAAGTCTCTTTTTTCTCTAAGAGTACAAATCACTGTGAAAAAAAAAAAACAGACCAGTGAAGAGCAAGCACTCTGTAAAGGTATATATATATATATATATATATATATATATATATATATATATATATATATATATATATATATATTATATATATATATGTGTGTGTGTGTGTGTGTGTGTGTGTGTGTGTGTGTGGTGTGTGTGCAGAGCAGGTCTGTCGAAAACCTTATTTTTTGTTTTGTTTTTTCTTTCCCGGACGACGCACGACAACGACAAACGTGAATGTAACCAAATCAATGGACACGAACAAGGTGAGCGGCGCAGGTGGTGTGTGTGTGTGTGTGTGTGTGTGTACGTAGGGGAGAGAGAGAGAGAGAGAGAGAGAGAGAGAGAGAGTCAATTTACAGCTGACTGACAGAGCGAGACGTTTAGGGGCCATCACCAGTGTCCAGGGCGGCCCTTCAAGTCCCTGTGGTGATCACTCCGCGGGCACGTGCGCCATGAATGACACGAATGACACTTGGGAAGCGATAGGGACATGGTATCCATGCTGACACTCAAGTCTTCACACCCGTGCCTTTTCACACGCCGGGTAGGCGGCTTGCCGGCAGTACCCGGGGAGTGGGGGGGGGGGGGGGGGGGGCATGGTTTAAGGGCCGGAAAGAAGCAGTAACTGCGGTTTGAAAGGCACACACGCACGCACACACACACACGCACGCGCGCACGCGCGCGCACGCGTGCACACACACACACACACACAGCGCGCGCACACGCACACACACACACGCGCACGCCAGTAATTCATTTATTTCCGTTTGCACTTTGTCAGTTACACAGCATATACTGTAGCGTTATGAAATCCTTTGCTTTGAAATAAAGTCCAATTACCTGCTTACCCTTTGAAATAATGTTGGTAAACAGCAAAGGAATTAGTAATCATTTCATTTTTTTAAATGTTCCTCGTGGGATTCGAACCAGTGACCACTGGCATAATATCTGCGTATCCCAAACACTCAACTGCAACGCACTTTAAGCGGTTGACGTTAGGGGATCGGGATTCCTTTTAAGTTGTTCTGGTGCATCTCTTCACTCATCGTCCAAGTGGGCCAAAAGCTGCACTATTCAGGACTTTACCAACTTCTGCCACGTTTTCTTCTGTAGCCCCACAGGGACAAGATCCCCAGACCCATTCTGAACTACTCCCCCACCCACCGCCTCTTATCTTATGTAACCAGCTTGGCCGTGTCTGGAGTTGTGCTGTCTTCAACTCTCAGTGGAACAGCAAAGAGTGAGGCTGCGGGATACACACGGCAGTTGCTTGGCGGTGGCGTTTTTCGCCGGTGGGCTCTGAAGTCTTGAAATAGGGGCTGATACACTCATGGGAAGTCTCCTGTGGAGGTTCTGTCGTGTCACGTCTGGTGGCCAGGGAGAAGTTACATCTCTCTTTTTTTTATATATATATATATATATATTAAATGTCGTGTGTGTGCCTGCACCCTAAGCAAAAACAGCGCAGGCTTGCAAGGGTGGTGCAGGACTGCTCCCAGCTGGTTTGTTCGGCAGTTTAGGACAGTACTTCGCTGGGTCCCATCCGCACCTTCAAGTGTAACTTTTTTCTTTTCTTCTCTTACCTTTCTCTCAGTCCCCTGTGACAGTTCTTTCTGTGTGACATGTGGCCTTAATGTGGATGCGGCCGTTAGGACTTGAATGTCACCGAGTACAGAAACAACAGCATCAGCCGCAAACTGAGGCTTCTGGCGACAGGTGCTTCAGCGGCGGACTGCTCCTATACGTTTTCACTCCAAATACATTTCACTCCTATACTTTTCCTCCTGAAGTCTACATGGATCGATCAATCGATAGACAGATAGTGAGAAAGATACAGACTGATGACTGATTGGTCGATGGATGGATGGGTAGAAAGATACACAGATTTCTTTTCTCTATGCACCAATTTCATCTATTCCTCTTTGGGAATCGGAGACAGACAGACAGACAGACAGACAGACAGACAGACAGACAGACAGACAGACAGATAGATAGATAGATAGATAGATAGATAGATAGATAGACAGACAGACAGACAGACAGTCAGACAGACAGATACATAGACAGACAGATTTCTTTTTTTATATTTCATTCCCTTAATCTATTCCTCTTAAGGAATAGGAACTCACCAATCACAAAGGAAAGCGCGGCAGAACTGCAGATACATAGATAGACATACAGATTTCTGTTTTATATTTCACTCCCTTAATCTATTCTTTGGGAATAGGAACTCACCAATCACAAAGGTAAGCACGGCAGAACTGTCAGCGAACAGACGTTAGCTGCCTTAAAAAGGAAGAGAAAACCTTCTCTTCTCCTTAAGATCGGGTGCCTCAGTGAATAGGTTTTTGTTTCAGACCAGTGACTCAGTCATATACCGTTCTAGCGATGGAACGATTCAGATTTCCAAGCATTCATGACCAAGAGATTGGCCGCGTGGCTTGGGTCTTGCTGACTCTGAATGACGGCGATCAAAGTGTGGTTCGGTCAAATATAGGTTAAAAAAACGCTGAAATTTGCATCTGGTCAGGGCCTTTTGGGTAAAGAGAGGCGATGATAAGAGTCTGGCATGGATAGAAAAGGCTAAAGACCGGGCTGTCTGCTGTTTGAGTCCGATTACGATAGAATGGGAAAAGACTTTATGTCTTCGTCCATTTGATGGACGCGATTAATAGCATATTCCTTCCTCTAAAGCCTGAGCGAACAGAATGGGCGAGGCTTGGTCACCGAGTCTGGCTAGGATTAAAGAGGTAAAAACCTTGGTGACTTCAGTTTGGTCAAGATAGAATGGGTACAGACGGCAGCACTCCCGAGTCTGGTTGGGATAAAAATGGATGAAGACGTGGTGATCTGTCTGATTTGGGGTGGGGAGGACAGACACGGCGATATCAGATTCGCTAGAATAAACATGGTTAAAAAAGGATTGATGAGTCTGATGAGGAAAGTAGGAATAAAAACTCACTGACCACCATCTGGTTAGAACAGAATGGGTAAAGAACGGGCAAAGGCGCAGCCATCTGAAACTGGTTAGACAAGAGTTACCAGAAACACTGTAATCTAAATAACAAACAAGTGGGGGTAACTCTTGCTCCCATGATGAAATAAAAATTACACGCCCATAACTCTAAACGAATGCTGCTTACAACACCGAATCGCCTGGGAGATATGACAGCACTGAGCGCCCAGAACAAACAACGAAACATCCCTCGTTTACTTCCTTGTTCGTTATTTACTGTTTACTATTCTCCGTCTTATTTCAGATTTTCTTTCACAGTAACTCTAAGTCTGATCAGGCTCAAAAGCACGTCACAAATCATAAACATAACAGAGTCAGATATGCTCTCGAATTGTGATTTTTTTTTTAAACCGGAACTCATGAGCGATTGCCCTACAATGTCAAAGATGATAAATATATGTAGAATACCAGCATGCTTTTAATCAGTATGTAGCCATCAAATGTGCACAAATAGTTCTGAATTTCATCCGTCAATGGGCTAACGATATACAAATATATATCTTGATATATCTATTTCGTTAATGTACTCATGTAATGTAAGTTTACTGAAACAACCTATACAAAAGTAGAATCATTAATGGCTGTGATCTGTTTGGTTTGGACTGTGCGGCTTAAAATTCGATCTCTCTGAAGAGGACAGAATGGTTAATGGTTCAATTTTCTGGGGGTTTTTTTCTCTGAAAGTAGAATAGTCAATCGCTCAAGTATCTAACTGATTTGGACAGAATGGTTTTCGGTCCAAGGCAAAATGGCAAATGGCGCAGTTATCTGTCCGGTTAGAACGGAATGCTTAATGATTCAATTCTCTCTCTGTTTAGGGCAAAATGGTTAATGGACCAATGGT
>JADBJO010004443.1:65000-125000 GCA_016801955.1 Conus betulinus | reverse complement strand
ACCTTCGGTACAATCCATATCATTACTGTGACATGTGAATGCCCTGTCCGGGGATTATCCACATAGAATCAGTTACCAATTTTCCTTTTGTGCCCCCCAAACACTTTGTTTTTCTATTTTGTTTGTATCTAAACTGACGATTTGTTGCATCTAAACTGTATTTGTTGTATCTAAACTGTGGCCCATGCCCACACTTCATACACACACGTGTAAATTCACTACACACACACACACACACACACACACACACACACACACACACACACTCACAAAACACGGTAGGTAGGCACTCAAGGTCTGACCAGCGCGTTGGGCTAATGCGTAGGTCAGTCATCCGCTGAGTCGTAGCCACGAGACCCTCTTTCTTCAACTGTCTCATCTTAGTTGTTATTCATTTATCCATCAGCTTCAAATCATGCGTAGTGTGGTCTTAAAACTTAGTAGATGTGGTGTAGCGTATATGGACTAGTCCGCACGCAGTGACCCTCCTTGATGAAACTGAAACTGAAATTGACGACCACATTACACTGAAGGAAAGATTGTTACCAGAGGGACCCTATTAATGGCAAATGAGTTCACGGTTATTTTGAACATCACACTCGCTTAAAAGCAGCTTTCTTCACATTGATCCACAGGGCAGTTTCCACCCCATCTGTTAAATTGTACATTTCCCGCATAACGTTCGACTTCTTGGCTTGTGTGTGTGTGTGTGTGTGTGTGTGTGTGTGTGTGTGTGTGTGTGTGTGTGTGTGTGTGTGTGTGTGTTTGTCAGTACAACACTATGTTAATCTGACAGTAAATGGTTTCAGTCAGTGTGTGTGTGTGTGTGTGTGTGTGTGTGTGTGTGTGTGTGTGTGTGTGTGTGTGTGTGTGTGTGTGTCCCATTATCCAATTTCTTCCTCTTTCTCCCTCTCTCACCCTTCTCTCCTCTACACAATACAAGCGCGCAAGAATATGCACGGAACAATGCCCAATCTAGTGTCTCTAAAGTGGATTCGGGATTAAAAGTCATGCAATTCGCCTGTTCAGTTGCTATTTTTCATACAGATGCGCGCGCACACAAAATTGTCCGGGTTACAAAAGTCACCTTCCCGGCCTCTAAAAGACGACTGTGCACATTTAAAACCATGTCATCGATTGTTTTTAATTAAAACATTTTTACACCTGCATGAGTCACCGTATGTGCGTGTGTGTGTGTGTGTGTGTGTGTGTGTGTGTGTGTGTGTGTGTGTGTGCGCGTGTGTGTGCGTGTGTGTGTGTGTGCGTGTGCGTGCGTCTCTGCCTGCGTGCGTGCGTGCATGCGTGCGTGTGTGTGTGTATGTGTGTGTGTGTGTGTGTGTGTGTGTGTGTGTGTGTGTGTGTGTGTGTGTGTGTGTGTGTGTGTGTGTGTGGTGTGTGTGTGTGTGTCTGCAGGCGCACACGCGTGAATCTTAATTCCTCTAAAATCGGATTTCAAGCAGAGAACAAATTAGCCAAGGATACTGTGCCCATGTTCACGTCACATTCAATGTTGCATTACCCCCGTTCAACATTGCATTACCACTTCAACATCATACAGCCACCTTCAAACGTACACTAGCCACTCCGCATTGCATTACCACTTCAACATCATGCAGCCACCTTCAAACGTACATTAGCCACTCCGCATTGCATTACCACTTCAACATCATGCAGCCACCTTCAAACGTACACTAGCCACTCCGCATTGCATTACCACCTTCAACATCATACAGCCACCTTCAAACGTACACTAGCCACTCCGCATTGCATTACCACCTTCAACATCATACAGCCACCTTCAAACGTACACTAGCCACTCCGCATTGCATTACCACCTTCAACATCATACAGCCACCTTCAAACGTACACTAGCCACTCCGCATTGCATTACCACCTTCAACATCATACAACCACCTTCAAACGTGCACTAGCCACTCTGCATTGCATTACGACTTTCAACAATGCATTTTCATCTCTAATATTACACTTTCATCTTCAACATTAAACTTTCATCTTCAACATTACACTATCTCTCTCTTCAACATTACACTACCCCCTTTCAACATTATATTGAAACCATCCACATTGCATTACCACCTTCAACATTACATTACCATCATGAACACTGCTGCATTACCACCGACAACGTGAATTATTACACAGTACAGCAGTACATTCTCTCTCTTCTCTCTCTCTCTCATCTCTCTCTCTCTCTCTCTCTCTCTCTCTCTCTCTCTCTCTCTCTCTCTCTCTCTCTCCATAGATCTACACACACACACACACACACACACACACACACACACACACACATATATATATATATATATATATAATCATTATATTACCATACTAACCATAACATTTTCCCCTTCAACAGCACATTAACCCTTCAACATTGCACAACCTTCTTCAACAGCACACTAACCCTTCAACATTGCACAACCTTCTTCAAAAGCACACTAACCCTTCAACATTGCACAACCTTCTTCAACAGCACACTAACCCCTCAACATTGCACACCTTCTTCAACAGCACACTAAGCCTTCAACATTGCACAACCTTCTTCAACAGCACACTAAGCCTTCAACATTGCACAACCTTCTTCAACAGCACACTAAGCCTTCAACATTGCACAACCTTCTTCAACAGCACACTAACCCTTCAACATTGCACAACCCTCTTCCACAACACATTTCCCCTCAAACATTAAAGTATCGCCTTCAGCATTATAGTTTTCCTTCTACATGACATCGCCACCTTTACCATCACGTCATCGGCACCACCTGAAAAGTGACAGCCTCAAAGCTGTTCTTAACGGTACGCACCACGGAGTTCACGAATGCAGATCGCAGGCTTATGACAAAGCATAGTTCTTTTCACTGAGGCCCACGTTCCGCGATCTGTTCTGCAGACTTTCGGCGAACTAAAAACTGAATGTTCATTGACGTTTAGTGACTTTTTTTTGTTTCGACGAAGGGAACACAATTTGAACACAACTGCTGCTTGGAGCTCAGCTCGACTGAGATACATTGTTAGGATTACCGAACTTGGAACCGCTTTGAACAGGTTGTGAAAATCAAGTTTCGCTACCTCTGTTTTCAAAGCATTATGAATGTCACAAATTCAGGTGTACATGATGAAAATGCTTGCTTACACCGAGTTAAAAACGGAAATTTGATCAGCTAGCACAAACTGAATTCCATGACGAGAGAGTTCTCAGAATTTTATTTCAGTAACAGGAGAGCTTTCATAGGACTACTTTTTTTTTTGTGTGACCCAAATAGTTCCTACATGATACTGAGTGGTCTTGGCTTTCTCCGCCAACTAAGGATCGCTGAGATTTGCGAACTTCACAGTTCTTAGATCGCAAATCAAAAGATCGAGCAATAAAGAACAAAGACAAGACCGCCCGAGATCGCCAAGTAGACGAACAAAGGTCCCCACGCTACCGTCTCCCCTAACTCTCATCGCTGCCCTTACCCTTCTCCCCCCCTCCCCCCCCCCCCCCTCTTCTACCCGTACCCTCTCTGGTTAATACCGTCCACAGTATCACCTTTGACAGAAGGTGGACACTTAATTCGAAGAAACTTACAAGAAAAAATTACTATGCCGCCGAGCGGAAGAAACAAAAATCACAAGACACTTGTCTCGTATTTCTTGTTTGTTTCTTTCTTTCTTCCTTTCGTTCAGCAGCATGGTAATCGTTCTGTAAAGTTTGTTTAAATTTCCACCTGCAGTCACCTCACTTCGAAAGAAACTTGATTTGATGGCAGCGTGTTGGAACTTGAGGTGAGAACTTTACCGAGAAAACCAGAAGACTATCTGATTCCGGAATGCATCGCCCTGATCCTCCCCAGACCCGAGTCTAACCCAGCAATGCCTAGTAGAACCATGATCTACATCTAACTGTAGAAAGTCGTGGGGGGGGGGGGGGGGGGGGGGGGGGGGTGGGGGGGGGAGACAACCTTCATTAATAATAAACTGTGCTCGGTCAATAGAGTTGTTTCTCCTCTGTTCATCCATAACGTTCGCCAAACGTGACTGTCATAAATCCAGTTAGTTTGCAAAGACTGGAAGAGGAAACTCAAACAAATTCTAAAAGATATTTGAAATAACTCCGCTGATGAACATGGACAAACGAATCACAAGACAAAACACAACGCGTCTCGGTCTTCTGGGTCTTCTTCGGGCAAGATAACAACACTCAGGACAACGGAAACGACGAACGAGCAGTCACGGATCATTCAACGCCCATCCTGCGCCGAATATGAGAAGAGAAGTGATTGCTCGTTTTTTTTTCTCGTTGTCGTGAGTGTTGTTTCTTTTGCCCGAAGAGAGGTCGAAACGCGTCGTGTTTTGTATTCTAATGCGTTTGTCCATGTGAATTAGCGGAGCTGTTTCAAACATGTTTTAAAATTTGTCACTAATACGTTTGGAACTGGAGAGGGGGTTACAGTGTGCGCAGTGCGCGGCGCAGCGCAGTCCTTTCCACTGATGAAGACATTGCGAGTAGCGCAGTCCTTTCCACTGATGAAGACATTGCGAGCAGCGCTTGGCATCCATCCATGCGTAACCGACGTAAAGGCGGGCGTCAGTCACCCGAAGCGAGTTCGTAACGTAATGGAGGGAGAAATGACAGGCGACGGTTAATAGCAGTTAGGAATTTAAAAATCTCTCTCTCTCTCTCTCTCTCTCTCTCTCTCTCTCTCTCTCTCCTCTCTCTCTCTCTCCTCTCCTCTCCTCCTGTTTTCAGTTCTCTAAAGCTCAAGATAACATCACAGCATGTCTCTCTCTGCTCGTCTGTCTGTCTGTCTGTCTGTCTCTGTCTGTCTGTCTCCTGTCTCTCTCCTCCTCTCCTCTCCTCCTCTCTCTCTCTCCCTCTCGCTCCACTCCCCCCTCTCTCTCCCTGGTCTACAAAAAAGCAAAACGTCTCTTGTCTCTCTCTCCCTCTCTCTCTCCTCTGCATCTGTCTTCCCTCATCTCCCCTCCCCTCTTCTCTCCCCTCCCCTCCTCCCTCTCTCTCTCTCTTCCCCGTCCTGTCTCCTCCTCCCTCTCTCCCCCTCTCCCTCTCTCTCTCTCCTCTCCCGATCCTCCGTCTCCTCCTCTCTCCCCTCCCATTCCTGGGTGTCCGGTTGCCTCGTTCTCACTAGCAAGACGAACTCCTCTTTCACTGCTCCTTGCTCTGGTTGCGCCTTGACTGGTTTTCCTCCGATTGCTTTTGGCCGGGTCTTTTTCAAGACAGAGTGTGAAATGCCTGTGGAGGGTCTTCCATCGAATCCGGAAAGTCTGCTGAAGGCCGCGCTGCGCGACATGACAGTGCCGACCCCTCCTAGTTTTAACTATACGATACCGACACACGTGACAACAACAATCGCGACTCCTACGTCCTACCCGGCACTTTCCAGCAGTCACACAGTCACCAACCAACCCCATTCCACTGTGCCTCTGCCTGCACCGTGGTTCGCTATCCCGCGATGGACACAGCACATCGACACGGCAAACCGTGCGACACAGGCAGTTGATTCAGTGACAGTAACTCCAAATTAGACCAGAGGTTGAAAAGCTGTGTGTTAATGAAGATGAGCTTGAATAACTCTGGTGCATTTCGTGAATGCGATTCATCTGTAACCATTCTGTGCAACAAGAAAAATAGTACAACATTCGTCGCAAGGAGCAAGTCCGCGCGTTATAGACAGTAGTAGTGACTATGCAGGTACTGCTACTTGTTACAGCACAGACACCCCACCGCAGAATGACAAAGGGAATGAGCGATCGCCTGTGTGAAGTGAAGGAAGAGCTGAAGGGCTGCAACTGCATGCAGCGATGAGGTTGAAATCCGAAATCCTGACGATCAGTCAGGACTGTTGTTCTGTCGTTACTGTTTGATAACACATCTGGAAAATCCGGTGTTGACAATTACCTGTGTCCTCGTTGTATTTGCTGGTCTATACAATTCCGTGATCTGGAATCCAGTCGCGAGGTACTTTCTTGCGCCGTATCGGAGATTTTTATTTCTAATGTTTTGTGTGCGTACAGGTCCCCATCTCCTTCATCTCCCGACCTTGTGAGTGGGCTTTGTAAAGCTTACTATAAGAAACTATCATTCAACAATCATCATCATCCATAATCATCATCATCATCATCATCATCATCAGCATCACTCTCTCTCTCTCTCTCTCCTCCTCTCTCCTCCTCTCATCTCTCTCTCCTCCCACGGCTCTCAACACACTCCTCCTCGCCCCATCCCGTCTCTCTCTCTCCTCTCTCCCTCACTCCTCTCTCTCTCCGAATCTCCCTCTCTCTCTCTCTCTCCTCGCTCTACGACTTAACTCCCATAGTTTGGCGTGTTTCTGGTTTCCTTTCTGTTTTCCTTTCTGGACCCTTGCTGGAGAAGACAAATGGGCGTGATAAGAGTTTCTTTCCCTTAACCGGCTTCAAAGGATTTCGGAGAATTGCGTGGCGGGAAATAATCGTGCAGTCTTGAGAGAGAGAGAGAGAGAGGAGAGAGAGAGAGAGAGAGAGAGAGAGAGAGAGAGAGAGAGAGAGAGAGAGAGGTGGGGGGGGGGGGAGATTCTAAAAATAATGAAAACAAAACAAAACAATACAAAACAAAACAGTGTTCAGTCACAAAAAGAACTAAGGGTGAAGACACAGGAAGAGGGAGTACGGGGCGGGGACACGGCTGCGGTTTTCACGTCATTTACCAGTGCCACCTCACCCATCACCTCCCCCCCCCCCCCCAACCTCCCCCATCCTCACGTCCTCTCCCCTAAAGCCTCACCCACATCCTTCTTTCCCCCAGTCCCCCCCTCCCTTCCTACCGTGTGCCTCTTGTTCAGCTTTTCTATTATTTGTTATGGCAACACATAGCGTCTCTTTTGTAGTTCTGTGGACGCTGCGCGTGCGCGCGCCTGCACACACACACACACACACACACACACCCACACACACACACACACACACACACACAAAACACACACACGCACGCACACACACACCACACACACACACATACACACACACGCGCGCGCGCACGCACACACACACACACACACACACACACACACACACACACACACACACACACACGCACACACACACACACACACCACGCACACACAGAATGCGTTTCCATTATCAAGTTCACTGCCTCAGTAAACCCCCGCGGTTACCACCATCAACAAAAACAACAAACCAGGAAAAAAGTACATACCGCCCGCTCCAATGCGTTTGGGGCGGGGATCAGTTTAAAAACACAGCAGACAGGGTAGGGGGGGGGGGGGGATACAGATGAGGTCGGGGGTAGTGAGGATGACAGGGTAGGGGGGGGGGGGGGGGATAGGGCTCGGAGTGAGGGGTAGGATGGGGGTGGGTTTGTTGATGAAGGGGTGGCGGAGGGTGGAGTTATGGTTGGGAGATTGACATTCGAAGGAATGGCAGGTGGGGGGGGTGGGGGGGGGGGGGGGGGGGGGGGGGGGGGGGGGGGGGGGGGGTGTTGGGGGGGGGATTTTAAACACGCCGTTAAGAATTTTGCAACAAGATATTGGATATTGTATTGATATTGTGTTTTTATTGCATTGCATTGTACTGTATTGTACAGAATTGTATTGTATTGTGTTGCATCGTATCGAATTGTATTGTATCGTATCGTCCTGATTTGTATTGAATCATATTGTATCGTCATGTGTTGTATTGCATCGTATTGTATTGCATTGTATGATATCGCATCGTCCTGTATTGTATTGTATTATATTGTGTCGTTTTGTATTGTACTATATCGTTTTGTATTGTATGATATACTGTGTGGTCCTGTATTGTATTGCGATGTATGGGTATCGTATCGGATCGTGTTGTTTGATATTTGTATTGTGTCTTCCTGTGTTGTATCGTATTGGATCGTATCGTCCTGTGTTGCATCGTATCGTATCGTATCGTATTGTATCATATTGTGTTGATTTGTATGTACTGTACTGCAAGTTTCTGTGCTGTGGTGTGCTGTGGTGTGCTGTGTGTACTGTAGTGTGCTGTGGTCTACTGTGGTGTGCTGTGGTGTGCTGTGGTGTACTGTGGTGTGCTGTGGTCTACTGTGGTGTACTGTGGTGTGGCTGTGGTGTACTGTGGTGTGCTGTGGTATGCTGTGGTGTACTGTGGTGTGCTGTAGTGTACTGTGGTGTACTGTGGTGTGCTGTGGTGTACTGCACTGCACTGTGTTTGTACTGTACTACACACACGCACCAGGCTGAAGTCAATACTTCTCTGGCAGGGCCTCCCGACGGAACGGGAGGCACGAGCAGGATCAACTTCCTATCCAACGACAAGACACCCTGCTCTAACCCCCATCCCACCGTAATTTGCAAAGCCAGAGGACTGATCCTAGAACAAATTCGCAGAATTTGCTGAAAACAAAGTGGAAACAGAAAGCCGTCCTTCAGGAGCTCTCGAGTGTCTCCATCGTCCATCTTCACGAGGAAAAGGGAACAGATATTTTTTTGCGACAACAACAACAGAAAACATGGCTGTCCTGGTCATTGTCGGTAAGATTATCGCAAGAGTTAATTCAGCAAACGCAGAACAGCAGCCGTCTGCCAGAAAAGTCAGCGTGGCTTTTAGAAAGGGCCGTGTAACAGTAGATATAGTGTTTAGAGCGCACCAGCTTAAGAAAAAAGTGCCAAGAACAGAATAGGGCCTTCTACACAACATTCGTAGACCTGACAAAGGCGTTGACATGGTCAGTCGTGAGGGGCTGAGGAAGATCGTTGCAAAAGTTTCACTGCCTAGACGAGCTCATCAACATCATGAGCCTGATCCCATGATAGCTTGCTTGATCGAGCAACAGAGATGGAGACTCCTCCGAGAATTTCCCGCTGCGAATGGAGTCAAGCAGGGCTGCGTCTTGGCGCTCACGTTGTTCGGCATCCACGTTTTTTTTTCAGCCGCTTTCTGCGGTGATGAAAACGGCATCAAGACCAGGTTTCAGGCTTATGGCGAGGTCTTATCTCTTTATCTGGCGGAGGCTCCACGCCAACCCCAGAGTGGAAGAGCAGTCACTGCACGACTTTTTGCTTGCAATCGACTGCACATTCAACGCCCCAGACTGAGGCTCAAATGCAGCTGATCATTTCTACTACTTGTCACAACTTTGGGCTCACGACCAGTACGAAGAAAAGCACCAGGGTTTCGTGTCAGCCTGTACCAGAGGAACAGTACGTGGAGCCAGAAATCCCTGTCAAAGGGGAAAACCCTGGCGGCTGCCGACAACTTCACATACTTCGGTTGCATACCGTCCAGATTTGAGAACACTGTCGACGAGGTCGACGCATGCATTGCCAGGGCAAGTTCACCTTTCAGGCGGCGACACAAACTGCGTGGAGGACGAGAGGCGTCAAGCTAGCCACAAATTGAGGATGCACTGCTCACACCACTGTAAGCTGGCGAGACTCGGACAGTCTATGAGCACCATGCCGAAAAGCTTAGTCGTTTCCACGTGAACTGCCCACGAAAAATGCTGAAGATCACGTGGGGAAGACTAAGTCCCAGACTCAGAAGCTCTGACTCTCGAGCTAATCTTCCAAAACTTCCACAGCCCATTCAAAACAGCACACACACACACACACACACACACACACACACACCACACACACACACAAACACACACACACAAACGCATGCACCACTTCCATATACCCACTCTCTCTCTCTCTCTCTCTCTCTCTCTCCTCTCTCTCATCTCACACAACACACACCACACCACACACACACAACACACACACACACACACTTTCCATACGTACAACACACAACCACACACACTCTCTCTCTCTCTCTCTCTCTCTCTCAGCTCTCTCTCTCCTCTCTTCTCTCTCCAATCTCACACACACACACACACACACACACACACACACACACGCACTCTTTTTCCATACATACACACCCATACACTCTCTCTCCCTCCACACACACACACACACACACACACACACACACACACACACACACACACAGAGGATAGAACACCCAACTGCTGAATGAAGCCGTGGGGCGAAAGCTTTGGAACAGGAAACCTCCAGTGGACGGTGGCAGCCAACCAAACGAAGCTTATCGATCACGGTAATTTATTATATTTCCCCGAGACGTTTCTTATTACAAGGCTTTAGGCTAAGACATTATTATACAATTCTAAAAGATTCCCGAGGCCAGTGTGGCTGTGCACTTTTCCTCACGCTGAAATTGAGCTGGTATGTAATACATCTATATGCACCGCGGAGTGCATTGCATGTCGAAAAGACAATACTACTGTGTACTAACGTACAGTACTGTTCTGGACAATGTAATGAGCAGTGCATTACATGCCGTAAAAGAACAAGATTGTGTATACCACAGTACAGTACTGTTCTACACAATGTAATGAGTGTTTTTCAGCGTTACTACTGGCAATCTAAAGAACAATATTGTGTACTACAGTACAGTACTGTTATAGACAATGTAATGAGTGTTTCAGCGTTACTGAGAGTCTGAAAAACAATATTGTGTACTTCAATACAGTACTGGCTGAAGACATGTAATGTGCAGTGCATTACATTCTGTAAAGAACAATATTGTGTGTACTACAGTACAGAGAACAATATTGTGTACCACAGTACAGAACTGTTCTAGACAGTGTAACGAGTGCTTTCAGCGTTTACTGGGAGTCTGTATATATCGTTAAAGATGTCACTGTGTGTATAAGTGCAATCATATACACACACACATACGCGCGCGCGCGCGCGCGCGCGCGCGCGAGAAAGAGAGAGAGAGAGAGAGAGAGAGAGAGAGAGGAGAGAGAGAGAGACAGACAGACAGACAGACAGACAGACAGACAGAAAGACAGAGACAGAGAGAGAGGAGGGTGCAAAAACCGCGCGCATTGCGCGTACTTTCTACACATTTCCAGATCGTAACCTGTGCACCTATATAAGAACCCAACACACACAACACACACACAACCACACACACACACACACACACACACACAAGCGCGCATCCGCATTCCACATAAATGCACAAATTGTATCCAGTGCATCCACGAATGTGCGCACAGAGAGAGAGAGAGAGAGAGAGAGAGAGAGAGAGAGAGGACGAAGAGAGAGAGAGAGAGCGATGAGAGAGAGGACGAGAGAGAGAGAGAGAGAGCAGAGAGAGAGAGCGTGCGCGGAGAGTTTAATATATGCGCACTGGCAGGTACACGCGGAAGAGCAGCCCAACGACGATGTAGTTGCCATAAACAAAATTCAGAGGCAGTGGTGAAACAGTAGTCAACGACCAACGCAGGAGCAGTGAACCATGCTTCATTCATCCGACGCTGTTAACCATCAAACATCACACTGACCGAGAGAGAGAGAGAGAGAGAGACGGAGAGTGTTGTGTGTGTGTGTGTGTGTGTGTGTGTGTGTGTGTGCTCGCGCGCGCGCTCTTTTGTGTGTGGTTGAGGGTGGGGTATGGATTAGGAGAGAAGGTAGAGTGGGAGAGAGGGGAGGAGAGGGGGGGAGTGGGGAGGGGGGGGGGGGGGGGGGGGGGGGGGGGGGGGGGGGGGGGGCGGATCGTATCGCTGTTTCTCAGTTTAAGTTATTGTTTCCAACAATTAAGTCCCGAGCGACATGCCTGCTATGCTAAAATCTTTTGCTTCAAAAAGATCAACATTATAATGTCCTGTAAGAAAACACGCCATTTTGCAGCATAAAGAAAAGCATTTTCCACCAGGTTTGATGAGTGCAAGAAAGGTGTCAAGAGTGACGATCTTCATAACCTCTGACGTCATCAGTTGTTACTGCTTAAAGGAAACAAAAGCAACTATGGTGAACCTTATGACGTAACCCCAGAATAACGAGTAATTAATGGACGTATTTTCTTAGCGTTGATCAGCGCCTTACTTCCACGATGCCTTGCGCCCCTACAGAAAGGTGATGATACGCTATTGGATGGATAATTACTTTTACGGATTAATATAAGTGCAACAACACACCACACCACACACACACACACCACACACACACACACTAGAAAAAAATAAATACCACACCGAAGAAAAATTACTGACGTCAAAAGAAAATTAACTTCATCATGTATAATTCTCCATTTTTATTCAAAAAGAGTTATATTATCAGTCAGATCTTTTAACACCAGAAAAGTTGGCACAGCGTCGTTCAGACTTCGTTTGGAGAAAATGAGACGGTTTTTTTTTCTTCTTCTTCTTCTTAATAGAAGCGAGAGGCTAGAACTTGTGCACTTGGCGAGTAGCGAGCTGCTTCATAGCGCACGCTCATCTTGTGTCACATTTTATCGTAGGGAACTTTTTTTTACTGCGGTGGGGTGACTTTCGGAATTCCTTCACCTAACTTTCTACTTATCATAATTCAGTTTGTGCCATATTTTGGTAAGTAACGAGCAAAGAAGTAAACTTGACCGAAAGAAACTGTGTTATGGCGGAGTGGTTACTAACAGTACTGTGTTGTGGCCGATCGTGGTCAATAACAGCCGGTCGTATTTAACACAAACATGCACACTCCAGTCCAATAGTCAACTTCCTGGGACAGCATCATTCCCGTTGGACTATGTGACCCAATTAGTTGAAAATGCAGGTCTGCATGTTTGGTAGGCCTTTGTGGAACATTCAAGGTATTCTCACTTACAGTTCACTTTTGGTATTTTCCATGGAATGAAAAACACGACGCACAGAAAACATGTTTGGAAGACGGATGAGTGTCAACAGTAGACGGCCCTGCAAGTCCAAGCGTGCCTGAACCGGCCCCGTCACGTTTGACTAAATAAAGGTGAACATGTAACACAAATTGAGAAAGAGAGAGAGAGAGAGAGAGAGAGAGAGGAGAGAGGAGAGAGAGAGAGAGAGAGGGAGGCGAGGGAGGGGAGGGAGGAAGTGACAGAGCGCGAGACAGAGAGAGGGGAGGGGGAGGAAAGAGAGAGAGAGAGCGAGGAGAGAGAGAGAGAGGAGAGAGACGAGAGAGAGAGAGAGAGAGATGAGAGAAGAGAGAGAGAGAGCGAACAAAATGAGGAAGGAAGAAAACAAACTGAAATAGGACATCAGCTTTTTTTCTTTTTTTTTAAAACACCTTTTACCAATTCAGAGAGGTACAGACTTCGAAACAAACACAGGAGCGGAAGAAAAGGGACAGTGGCAGACAGACCGACAGACAAGAGATAAGGACTGAAGTTGTGAAGCTGGCAAAACCACACTGCAACAGAGAATGATAGCAACAAAACACGGAAGACAGCAACACAGACATTGACAGCCATGTTTTTGGCTCTTCACATTGTATTGACTCACCTTATCTTTCCAGAGGGCACAGGGTGGGGGGGTTATGGTGATGGCCGGCGAGGAGAGAGAGAGAGAGAGAGGAAGAGAGAGAGAGAGAGGAGAGAGAGTAGGCTTTCCGTCCACCGTTGACAGGGCAAACAGGATTTCCACTGACTCAGCAAAAAATGTGGGTCGTCTCCCCCTCTGGCCACTCACCCAGCTGTGGCGAAATAGTTCGAATCTGTCACAGTACCATCCGTACACAGGTGCAGAGACACCAAAGATCCACACTTTCTATTAGCCGCGGAGACATCCGATTCTGGCATAGCACAATCCATACTTTCGTCAGCGGCAGAATCATCAGATATTCTTATCATGGTACCATCATGTCAGCTACTGAGATCTGGAAAATTTCTGTCATAGCACCTTCTAGATGTCAGCAACAACGACAGCAATGATTCCTGTCAGAGCACCATCTGTACGTCAGAACAGCACAAAAAAACATTCTGTCATACAGCCATCTACATGGACAGGAACAGTAACATCAAAGACTCTGCCACGGTGTTGTTTGTCAAACATGCACTAAGGCCACACCCAGCTATGTTCAATGTGCATCCATCCGTTGGCCCGTCCCTTCGCAGCCTGCAGTCACCGCACGTGCTGTCCGCTTCAAGCGAAACCGAACTGTTGAACACAGTTCGTGACAAGCTGACGGAGATTTTTGTAACAGGTAGACGGGGGAGGGGGGGTGTGGGGTGTGTGTGTGTGTGTGGTGTACATACATACGTACGTACATACATAAGCCCTGTGGCATTACAATGATTAGGGAAAGCGTTTCCTTTCGACTTAGTCCGTTTGTTGATTGATTGATTTGCTTGGACCTGCAGATTGCTTGAAGATTACGGGCATTGATGAACAGTGTACACAGAAAGAAGTTGGATCAGAGAGTTGGTTGTTTAAAATTTTCTGATATTATACAGATAGAAAAATGATTTTTTTTTTTCAAAGGGAGGCGACTTTTTGCCTCCACCGTGAAACTATTACTTGTATATCACTACCAACGTAATAATAAATTACTGTATCCCCAGCAACTCAGCCAGCACACGTAAGAAGCACACGTGATGAGGCCAGATACAGACATCTCAATAAACAAGAATCCCAGCTGTGTTCTTTCCAGAGCTGACACATGCTCAATCGTTCGTTGAACGTCAAAATTCTGTAGCATCAATAAAATTTATTTAGCATGATCGCAAATGATGACAAAAGCACGTATAGGTGTAGGTAGTTTTTACTTTTTTTTTGTTTTTCACATAGGTATAGTTAATCCAACATCAGTCTTATCTATTCAGGAAGAAATGCATCGCAAATGTTTTTTCTTTCCTTTCAATACAACCAAAATGGAAAAAATATATGCAGGGTTTTCTGACACTGTTTCTCCTGCACGTAGATTTCTCATGTTTAATCCACACATCATCATGTATTTCTTGCTATTTCTTTTCTTTTTTCCTGTTTATCACAAGCACATACACAGTTCCATCATGTGTTTTTCAAGTATTAGATATATTTATGGATTTGTGAACAGATAAGATATCACATAGTGGGCAGCGGTGAACAAAATTCAATGTTATTTTTTCCTTATGCAGTTTTTTTTGAACAATCTACGCTATATGCAATCATCCTATTTTCCGACTACCCACATCTACACTATGGACCACCACAGATAAGACGAAAGACCATTAGTGGGGAGGGGGGAGAAGGAGGGGTGGAATGGGGGGTTTGGCGGTTGGGAAAGTGCCTTTTAACAACCCTTTTCTTCCTCCATTCGAATATAAAAGCAACCAAACGCTTGACTTAACTTTGACATGTAAGGTTTTTAGAGGACAAAATGGCTGATGTTTTTAAGGTACATTGAACAAATGGAATTATGCGGCATTTGTAACTCGCTACTTGATGATGATGCTGATCCGACGCTATCTCAAAACGCCGGAAAGTATTCACGCGCCGCTGAATCCGCAATGACGGGCTAACGCTCAATCATATAGTGTGCTTTTACTAAAACTGTGGTTGACTCTGGTCACTGATTTAAAGGGATTAATCTGTCAAACAATCGACCATGTCAGTGTGCGCCTGTTTGCGTTCACTAGGAAATAGGAGAAATCATGTCACAGATCTGTAAGACCCTTACTATCGTCAGGGACACTACCCACACAAAAGAGCCAGTTATCATGCCTAACTTTTCATCTTGATCTCATTTAACTGGCAGTCGTGAGTCTGGATTGGCTCAGCTGTCTGTGGGTGTTTTCATATCATGATGTGTGCCATGGACATGCTATGCACAGACTTTCCATTCAGGCTGTCTGTGGGTGTTTCATACATTGTGTGCCATGGACATACTACTACGGACTTTTCTGTTCAGCTTGTCTGTGTGGGTGTTTCATATCATGATGTGCCATGGACATACTACAAGACTTTCTGCTCAGCTGTCTGTGGGTGTTCATGTGCATGGGACATACTACAGACTTTCTGCTCTGCTGTCTGGGTGGGTGTTTCATATGATTGTGTTGCCATGGACCACTACTACGGACTTTTCTGCTCAGCTGTCTGTGGATGTTTCATATTCATGATGTTTACATACTACAGACTTTCTCTGCCAGCTGTCTGTGGTGTTTTCATATCATGATGTGCCATGGACATACTTACAACTTTCTGCTCAGCTGTCTGTGGGTGTTTCATATGATTGTGTGCCATGGACATACTACGGACTTTCTGCTCAGCTGTCTGTGGATGTTTCATATCATTGTGTGCCATGGACATACTACAGACTTTTCTGATCAGCTGTCTGTGGGTGTTTCATATCACTGTGTGCCAGGACATGGACATGCTACGGACTTCTGATGACAAGGTCTAGGTGTTTGACAGCTCACAGAGGTGCTGTGTCAGCTGTGTCCGTTCTTGTCCCTGCCCTGCCTCAACGCTGACACTATTCCGACACTGCTCACTCTGGCTCAGCGCCCCCTACAGACTTCTGATCCAGAAAACAAAGACGAAGAATGGGAAAGTTTTGAGTAGGAAAGATTTCTTTCCTTCGCACAATGTAGTGCAATTTTGACTTGACCATGCCTTAGAGTGTAATGAACTAACTGTAGTCTAACATCTGAAAACAGTTGACAGATTGAAGAAACAATGCACTAACTGTACTAAAAAAATAAATAAAGAATCTTCTACAGGGCTAGATCAGATGAACGGCAATTAAAACAAAACAAAACGAAACAAAACTTAAGAGAATTTTTCTAGGCAATGTCGGCAGACTTTGAGGGGTTTTGATCTTTTATAGCGTCAGAATCTAGATACCTATTTATCAAACCAAAAGCAGCACCAATCGATTGATCAAGCCTGCAAGCGCAGTCAGACGAAAATACACACGGAAAACTGACAGATCCACTTATTCTGTTTAAGTGCCTGGAAGTGATCGTATGCCTCTTTTGCACAGACCTTTCTCCCCAAACTAACATAGTAAAATGACAGAGACTTCCTTAATTTTTCGCCCTAGTCATTTCAGCCATGCTTTTTGTCGATCTCTTTTTTCTTTCTACGAAGCAAGTCTCGTTCACTTTTTTGGGTTTCATTCTCTGAGAAAAATGCTTGGTAAAGCGCCGATGGTGATTTAAGAAGAAGAAGTAAAGAGGACCTGCTGCTATTCAAGATTCATCATGTGACCACAAATTTAGAAACACAGAGGATACAATGCAGTGATAATGCTTCACCAAACTAAACGCAAAGAGTAAACACAATAAAAAGAGGCAATCAAAGATTTAGTAAAGACATTCATTAACTGTGTACTCTTTCTTATTCGATAACTTTAGTTCAATCGAGCGGAATAATGTTCTAGATGGTTTTGAGTCTAGTTATATTATCATTACAGCCGAGCCAGTCTCCAACGGCCTTTACAGGGCTGCCAACGCTTTCGGGACAAAGGTCCTGCCTGATCTGGACAGAGAAAAAAAAAAAGACTGTCTACGATACATGTAAGATTTTATAAATTAGAAACGATGGCTAGAAGTTTGCTTTCGTAATACATTAAACATTCGATGTCAAAAATGAAATTCATCTGCCATGATAATTCATGTCACAGTCTGATCAGACTCCGCCCCATCCAGCAGTCATCGCGGGGCGTGCACAGCACAAGCCCTATTCACTGCGGAGTAGTTCCGGATCTTACGTCAGAGAAGCGGATATTCTTTCTTCTATTGGTGGAAAGAGAGGACAACTCTAACTGACAACGCACTGCAAGCACAATTTGTCAATGGCGATTTTTTTGTGTAAGATTTTATATAGGGCTTAGTTAGTGTCTGTAAAGGGTTGTCATGGTCATGCACACTGGAACTTCAAAGTCTTCCAGTTTTCTTATCCTATCTGCAATGCAAGCATGTCAACATGCTACCTGTCTGAGGTGCTCGTTACCTTTGTCGTATGCTTTTATGTATTTATTTACATACTCTATCACTGCGCTGGATTCTTCAGCTGACTGAGCATTGTAAACTTTCTCTGGATTTGGGGAATAGTTTTTTAATGCTCTTTACGCGTAACTGAGTCTCACATTGTTCCCGTCGGCTATGTATTTAAACACAGTCAGCGCAATACCAGTTCAGTGATCCTATCACTGTAGTGCGTAACAGCCTTGACCTGTGGTACAGAGTAGGCCTACAGCGCACAGTCAATGCAATCCCCTGATCTAAGTCACTTAGCATTTCTGAAATGTGTCACGGTAAAGCGGTAAACAGTAGTCACTGCTGGTCCAGTCCCCTTGATCTTAGTCACTCTAGTTTGTAACAGCACGGTGTTAAAGTACAGTGGTGCAGACCACAGTTAATGTAATTCCAGTACCATAGTCCTAGTCACTTTCAGTTTGTAACAGCCTCAGCCTGCGGCAAAGTGTACAAAGCACATTTCAGGCAGCCCCAGTCCCCTGATTTTGCCACTCCACTTTCTAAACTGACACAGAACACTGTCAATACAATCTCAGCTCCCTGATTTCAGTCAGTCAAGTTCGCAACAACCTTGTATAGCTGTGACATGATACAGAACGAACAGCAACGACAACAACAACAATACAATACAAGGGTGAGCAGGTTCGTCAGAAATCCCGCGACCAAATACAATAACTCGTTTCCAAACAGAAAGGCGAGAGAGGCGCACTCAGGCTGGTTTCCTTAATCGATAGCATTTCATTTGATGGGTCGATGGCAGGTAAACGTACAGCTCATGACACCCTGCGGAGACAGGAGGACTGGAGCCGGGAGCCTGGGGCCCCCGGCCCCTTGTCAAAGTCTGGAGCCGCGGGAGGCACCGTGGGGCTATTGTCGGACTGCTGAGCTCTGGCGTCACCGGCTTTTTTTTTTTTTTTTTCTTTTCTTTTTTTTTTTTTTTCTGGCCCAGTTTCTGGTCCTCTCGTTCAAATCTTGTCTTCTTTCTCTTCCCTGTTCTCTCTTATTTCGGTCTGTTTCTCGTCCTCTTCTTTCTTTCTTTTGCTCTTTTTTTTTCTGCCTATCTCTCGCTCTCTCTCTTTCTCTTCCTCGTCATTTTTTTTTTCTTTTTTCTCCTTTTCCCCCCCCCCCCCCCCCCCCATCCCCCCCCCCCCTTTTTTTTTTTTAAATGTGTTAACTGTCACGAAAGCATTTTTTTTTAATCACCAGGTAGAACACAAAGACGGCTTGTTCATGCCTATTTTGGATTACTGGGCCAGACAATCAAAATAAGGAGCTACAAAGTCCTCCGCAGGTTTGCCTAGTGGGTGAATACCGGATTTACTAGGGATCAATCGAAAAGAAATTTGCATGATTCGGCGAATCAGGTAACCCGATACTTTGATTGACACGTTTTAGATAAAAGACAGGGCGTAAAGACGATGGTTAAATGACCTGGTCTCTGATTCAGCATCTTTATGTTTAAAACCCACTTCATCTTTGATTGAAACCAGATTAATGGTGCCCTTGAGGCTCCACCCCCCTCCCTCCCCTCTGTCTTCCCCCCCCCTTCCTCTTTCTCCCCCCCCCCCCCCCCCCCCCCACACGTGCAATCCCTTATAATGGTAACGTTTTGCACACCACGTCAATCCCTGTGTTTTCACCCTCACTCACTGTGTCTGCTGCTTTCGAAACGGAAAGATGGTATCATACGGACGCGCACTGTGAAAGAGGGGACTCCAAGCACAATCCCCAGGTCAGTCTCTTCACACGACGTCTTTCATCTAGAGCACTCATTCGGGAGAAAAGAGGCTTTACAGTAAACACTACCACAATACCACCGCTGCATTAGCCACCTAATAATAAGCGATGGGTTTCTCGCAGGAGTCACTTGAAATGGCCAGTTTTATATATAAGACTTGATCTTGAGATGAATGGAACTTGCGGGTTCATACAGTATTCTGACAGAGGTTCTTGGTGTCTGAGATTATGGTAAAGCGGCTCTAGGCCGTATAGGGTCGCAACAGGGATGAACGTTGGCGAGCTGTTTTCATAGTTTCAAGTCTTGAAATCGTGTTTCTTAAAGGTCATATATCCAGCTGGTGTAATTTTAACTTTTGGCGCGGTTTTTCGTCGTCTTCTCGACTGGCGAAAGACAGGCTCCAAACATGTTATGTGTATGATCTTGTTGTGTTCCTGATGATGTCATCTGACGTTGTGGTTCCTGATGTTGCCATCTGACGTTGTGTTTCTGACGTTGTCATCTTACATTGTGTTCCTGACGTTGTCATCTGACGTTGTGTTCCTGATGTTGTCATCGTGGCTGTGCACAGATTATTTCCTCACGCACATGTCTGATGTTAGTCAAATGTTATTGCATACTTTCTTACTTCATCCTTACTGCTATTGTCACGCATATTTGGTGTGTGTGTGTGTTGTGTGTGTGTGTGTGTGTGTTGTGTGTGTGTGTGTGGTGTGTGTGTTTATCACGTACTTATACATATTTGTTAACGTTCTTTTGCTAACATGTGTTTTGTCACGTGCTTTCTGATATATTTTTTTTTCTATTTGGTGGTGTTTTTTTTTTTTATCATCACGTACTCAAACATATTTGTTAAGGTGGGTTTTTTTTTGCTGACATTGTGTTTTGCAATCATACCAACATTGTTTTTAAAGAGCGTCAATCGTTCACAGTTTGTGAGGCAGTCTTACTCTTTAATTCAAACAGTCTAGCCAGTGATACTCTTCTATTCAACAAATCTAGCCAATAATACTCTTTTGCTTAAGCAATCTAACCAGTGATATTCTTCTATTTAAACATTTAGCCAGTGATACTCTTTTGCTTAAACAGTCTAGCCAGTGATACTCTTTGATTCAAACAGTCTAGCCAGTGTTACTCTTATTTAAAACAATCTAGACAGTGATACTCTTCTATTTAAACAGTCTAGCCAATGATACTCTTCTATTTAACAGTCTAGCTGATGATACTTTTTTTTATTTAAACAGTCTAGCCATTGATACTCTTTTATTCAAACAGTCTAGCCATTGATACTCTTTTATTCAGTCTAGCCAGTGATACTCTTTTATTCAAACATTCTAGCCAGTTTTTTATTCTTTTATTTAAACAATCTAGCCCAGTGATACTCTATTATTTAAACAGTCTAACCAGTGAGACTCTTCTATTTAACTGTCTAGCCAATGATGCTCTTTTATTTAAACAGTCTAGCCAGTGATACTCTTCTATTTAAACAGTCTAGCCAGTGATACTCTTTACTTTTACAGTCTAGCCAGTGATACTCTTTTATTCAGTCTAGCCAGTGATACTCTTTTATTCAAACAGTCTAGCCAGTGATACTCTTCTATTTAAACAGTCTAGCCAGTGATACTCTTCTGTTTAAAACAGTCTAGCCAGTGATACTCGTTTATTTACACAGTCTAGCCAATGATACTCTTTTATTCAAACATTCCAGCCAATGATACTCTTTTATTTAAACAGTCTAGCCAGTGATACGGTTTTTTTTTATTATTCAAACAGTCCTGCCATGGGCAGATAGTATAGGCTGATAATGTAACACGTAATAGCGGTTGTAGTGGGTTGGTAGAAGAGGAAGGTGGAGGGTTTGTAAGGAACGTATTCAGTCAAACTAATGAACATTTAAAAGTGTTCAAGATGGTGAAGTTAGACTGTATATGCACTGTATTTATTTGACGAGGGAGGAAGAGAGAGAGAGAGAGAGAGAGAGAGGGAGAGAGAGAGAGAGACAGAGACAGAGGGGGGGGGGGGGGGGGGGATGTTATGGGTAATACCTTCACGAAAAAACTAATTGCCGAATTATACCTTCACGAAAAAAGAGAATGCAAACAAGTACGAGATCACGAAAGAGAGAGAGAGAGAGAGAGAGAGAGAGAGAGAGAGAGAGAGAGCTAGAGAGAGAGACAAGGGGTATGTGGCAGGGGAAGGAGTGGGCGGGAAGGGGAGGAGAGCATGGATGCTGTGTGTATGTACGTACAAGTTATTGTTCTGTTTGTGTGTGTACAAACAAACATTAAAGCAGACAGACGAGAGAGAGAGAGAGAGAGAGAGAGAGAGAGAGAGAGAGAGAGAGAGAGAGAGAGAGAAAATGTGAGAGCAGTGCGAAACACACAAAAACAAAGCAGAGGGACAGAGCGACACACACACACACACACACACACACACACACACACACACACACACACACACACACACACACACCACAGACACAACACACACACACACACACACACACACACACACACACACACACACACACACCACACACACACTACAACACAACACACACACCAATGCAATTGGCAATGAAGTTTTTAATCTTTTGTTTTTGAAATTAAAGAAAAATACTTGAAAAAAAAAGAATCAAACCAAACGATCATCCTGTACACCAGGCTCTACATAGATGCGACAGACCACGATCCAAGGCGGATGTGCTGGAACAGTCAAACAGATCCAGAAGATCCCAATATTAAAAGTGGAACGAAGAGTGGCAGGCGCCGACGAATAAGGTATATAATAAAATATACATAAGCCTGCATTACTTCATCAGTTTATTCAACAACTCTCGCCTTTCCGCTCACCGCCAGGGACAGACAGACAGGTGTCGTGACAGACAGACAGGGTGTCTAGACAGTCAGTCAGGTGTCTAGACAGACAGACAGATGTCTGGACAGACAGTCAGACAGACAGACAGAGACACAGACAGACGACTAGACAAGACAGAGAGACAGACAGACGTCAAGACAGACTGACAGACAGACAGTTTGATCAGCGACAAGGGCACATTAAGTATCAGTTCAAAATACCTAAAAAAAAAAAAAAAAAAAAAAAATACAGGGTTAATCAAACGGTCAAAAGTCTGAAAGCCGGATTTTTTTTTTTCTTCTCCAAATATCGGCGCTTAAGGGGGGGGAGGGGGGGGGGGGGCAAAGTGAAAATACACCGCATCAATGACTACATCATCACACGGATCTGACGTGTCGGCTTTCCAATGTCTGATACAAACAGCCACCCACCCAATCAGTCAGTCAAACAGCAGTCTGGCGATGGGGGTCAATGTTGTTGTCGCCAACACCTTGAAGACGGAGGAGGAGCAGTGGTAGGGATTGTACTTGTAATACTTTTTAACTGAACGTAAAAAGGAAACAACAACAAAATTAATGATTCTTGGACACACTTGTGTTGCAGACATGTCGGCCACACAGATGACTTACACTGTGACACCACAGTGACTGTGTGTACATCTTGTAAAACAACAACAACAACAATAAACAAAACAAAAACAAAGGGATGAGAGAGATTATTAGAGAGAGAGAGAGAGAGAGAGAGAGAGAGAGAGAGAGAGAGAGAGAGAGAGAGAGGAGAGAGAGAGAGAGAGAGTTGGGGTTTCGACTGATTAGTGAGTGGGTTTGTTTTGAAAACTTAGTGTGTGCGTGCGTGCGTGCGTGTGTGTGTGCGTGCGCGTGCGCGCGTGCGTGTGCGTGAGTGCGTGCGTGCGTGTGTGTGTGTGTGAAAAGAGAGAGAGAGTAAGTGTGTGTGTGTGTGTGTGTGTGTGTGTGTGTGTGTGTGAGTGTGTGTGTGTGTGTGTGTGTGTGTGTGTGTGTGTGTGAGAGAGAGAGAGACAAGACAGACAGGGAGAGAGAGAGAGAGAGGAGTGGGGAGGAGAACATCTGAACCAGGGCCCAACAGCACATGCCAAACGGGGAAGGTGGGAGAGAAGGGAAAGAAATGGGGTGGGGAGGGGGCGGAGGCATTAAAACAAGACAAAAGCACTTCACAAATGTTACCGACAAGAACTGCGCGAACACACACACACACACACACACACACACACACACACCCCACACACACACATTACACACACCATGAGGGATTTAATTAACATGTGTAGTTCAATAAAGGGGAGGAGACAGTGAGTAAAGTACCCCATAATGGTGGTGGAAAAGCACTTAGTTTTCCCCTCTCTACCTCCCTTCTGGACCAACCGCGAATGATTTGAAAGATAAAGGACGTCACATACATTAACCAAGGAACCACTTCTCCTGTCCTCAAATCCTCCCTTTCTGCCCCCACCCCCCCCCCCCCCCCCCCCTCCCCCCTACAATACAGTGTTTATATAGGCCTCATCTGCTAAACGCGAGTCAAACGTGCTATGGTACGCACGTGTACGTGAGTGCGTGCATACGGGTACGTGCGTGCGTGCGCGCGCGGGTGTGTGTGGGGCGTGCGTGCGTGCGTGCGCGCGCGCGTGTGTGTGTGTGTGTATGAGAGAGAGAGAGAGAGAGAGAGAGAGAGGAGAGAGAGAGAGAGAGACAGACAGACAGACAGACAGATGGACAGTCAGACAGGTAGTTCCTTTTCTGAACCTCCTCTACTGTCCCTCCACCACCACCAACCACCACCCCTCCCCCACCACCCTGCCAAAAAAAAAAAAAAAAAAAAAGAAAAAAAAGAAGAAAAAATCATCCACTACACAAAACAATCTACAGCAGATTAACATTCAAATATTGACATGCTCAAGGCGTAAACAAGTAGGTCGCGTTGAAAGCACTTAGTTCGACACAAACCCTACTTTTAAACACATAAAGAAAAAAAAAAATCGTTAAAAAATGTGCTATGACACACAAAAACACCCTATGCTTCACAGCTATACAGGATGAACAGCTCCGTAGCTCTCCCATTTCATTCGTTTAAATTCTCACTCATTAGCTGTCAGTTTGCAGCGTATATGCTAGCAATGCGATCAACCGTGGAGAGAGAGGGATAGAGAGAGAGAGAGAGACGGACAGACAGACAGACAGAGAGAGAGAGAGAGAGATAGAACAGAGAGAGAGAGAGAGAGGAGAGAGAGAGAGAGAGAGAGAGAGAAGGAAAGAGTCCAGATCGACTTCCTGGGCAAGGACGGGAGAATAGTCTTCTACCTCATACACCAACAACGATGAAATGAGGAAAAATGGCGGAGCAAAAGCACAAAATAAAAACAACAAACAAACAAAAAAAGCATTAGTCTAAAAAATTCTATCCCCACCCCCCTCCTTATACCTCCGTCTCCCATCTTATTCCCATCCCACCCTATCCCAAACCGAATCTCACGAGCAACACTGAATAAGTTAAAAAAAAAAAAAAAAAAAAAACAATATCGACCTAACCTATTCAGGTTATGTTACAAACTCTGGATGTCTCACAAGGGTGTTGGTGGTGGTGGACACGAACACCGATTCTCTCCCTTTCAAGTAAAAGGCGGAACAGGAGAAAACCAGCAGACTTGAACACAATAACAACCAACCAGCTGTATCGACCTTAAGCAACCAGGGACTCATTCCAAAAATACCACAACGAGCGCCTTCAAGAATGCCATTATCCACGATCGAATGCCCCACCCCATTCCCCATCCTGTGCCCCCTACTGTTCCCACAGAACTGCAAGATCCCAGCATGGTTGCAGGGATCCATAATTCATCTGAAACCCGCCCCGCCTCTCTCCCAAGAATCTAAGCCACACCCCGTGAACATCCCCCCCCCCCCCCCCCCCCCCCCCCCCCCCCCACCCCCCCCCCCCCCCCACCCCCCCCCCCCACATAAACAAATGCTATCTAAACAGAGCAAGGTACGATCCACGCATATACAGGTTCTGATGATATCATCCACAGTATCAGCAGTGCTCGAGTAGGCCTATACTTTCTTTCTCAGCACGAATATGTGTGGTGTCTGACCACTACATTTTTTCTTTCTTTTTTTTTTTTTTTACAACCGTATCCGTAGGAGAGAGAGAGAGAGAGAGAGAGAGAGAGAGAGAGAGAGAGAGAGAGAGAGAGAAAGAGAGATGGGATGGAGGGAGGAAGGGAGAGGGAGAGAGTAGCGGGGGAGGGGGGTGGGGGGACATGGGTTGTCCTTTCTATTAACGTCTTAGGCATATTGTCCACAGACAAATCTTAATGCCGTCTGTCTTTTCGCATCACACATTTCGGAAAAGTCATCAGTTTGGCTTACACACAAACACCATGGTACATGCTTGTCTCAGACCATGTTTCCATGTAGCCGTGACGACGGCAGAGAGGCAAAGATCATCATGGTGATGCGGGCAGGAATGGAACTGGGAGGCGAAAAGAGCGACACGGCGCTACCAGAGTATTCCTGAGAAAAGTGTCACGTGTTTAGGAAAAATATTACAGAGAGAGAGAGACAGAGAGAGAGAGAGGAGAGAGAGAGGAACTGATCTGAAGATGTAGAATAGTCACATTCGTGTAACAACATGGCCAATATCGTAATTCATTTCCATACATTTTATGTCACTTTAAGTATCGTGCAGATAAGAATTTTCTAACATTTCCGAATCTAATTTCTTTGACGTTATCGCTTTGTTCACAGTTCATTTTTCTCTTTTTCCAGTAACAACCCCCCCCCCCCCCCCCCCCCGAAAAAAAAACCCTAACCTCCGGGGGTTGGGGATAAAACCACACTTTTTTTTTTTCCACCGATACAAAGCAGCGCCTGCTGTTTCCGCGACGAAGAGCTGAACTTGCCTAACACTGCCATCGCCCGCGGCGTCGCCTCCACTATGTATAATGGAAGCCAGCATATAGATGCATTAGACCGTGTCTCCCTGTGGACCTGGTCCTGGAACACCATAACAGCCTCCGGCTGGTTAGGGTGTCAATCTCACCTTGCCCTAAGCTGCGCTGGAGATGGAAACCTGGATTGGAAAACCGAAACTCGCCAACCCCGGATCCGGGACACATAGCGCTAATCCTACCACAGCTGAATCTAACCCTGAATTCACTCTAACTGTACTAAAGCCTATGATCATGTCAATAATAATAAATGATGATGATGATGTGGTGATGATGATGATTTAATAATGAATAATAACAATAGTAATAATAAATAACAGTAATAACAATTATAAATAATGATAAGTATTAAAATAATAAGGAAAAAAAGGAATCGGAGAAAACTGGGCTCTTCCCTGCAGGACTCCATTCCATGCAGGCTCTGTGGACGACTTTGTGCCTCAAGAACTGGTCTTCATTCCCACACGAGTACCCCACGTCAGCAGATGACCTGCCTGCCTACTCGTCCGTCGGATGCAACGGGAGAAATCGTCATCATCGTCAATAATGAAAATAATGACACAATAATAATGACAATAGTAATAATGATAACAATAAACCACCCCCGCTGATATAGATTTGTGCTTGCCGTTTTGGGCTGTGTTGTCATCTTTTCCATCGATTACGCAAAGAACGTCGACCATATAAAAAATGGCAGACAGCCTTTCATTTCCCAACTGCTGGACAACAAGATCAGGCAGCTTTCATTTCCTTCCCAATGGCATCATTTATTCAGCGGCACAATTTATCAGCGAAGGACTTCACATGTTTGAAATGAATACACGGTGTTGTGTTAGGATTGGGGTTAGAGTTGAGGTTTGGGCTGGTTAGAGTTAGGGTCAGGTTTGGGTCATGCGTTCCGGGACTGGAGAGGAGTTCCGGGTCTCTTCCCTTCTGGGTCCCACGGGAAAAGCACTCCTTTAGATTTCACTGACTTCACTTTGACAGCTATCGCCTCCAGTCCGCCTTTGCTGTGTGGAAAAGCCTCTTTAGACTCTTCCTCCTGTTTGAAGCAAGTTGTAGTAGCCCACTGTGAGTGCAGAAAGATTCAACCCCTCATCGCTTTTTTTTTTTTTTTTTTCGGTAGTCATGTTCTAGATATCAGTCTCGAAACTAGGGGACTTGTGAAATTTGCCATGAAAACACCCTCTCTCTCCTCTATGGCGTTCAGGTATGGGTGATCTATAGTGAGAAAATCATTTTGGGTCAATTACAGGTCCGGTCAGCAGGTGACGGTCACTCTTCTCATTTTCCGGGAAAAAAATATTTGAGGGACCGTAATTCTTGACCGTTTGTTGGGTATCTTTTGGCCCTGTGTGTGTGTGTGTGTGTGTGTGGGGTGTGTTTTGGCCCTGTGTGTGTGTGTGTGTGTGTGTGTGTGTGTGTGTGTGTGTGTGTGTGTGTTGTGTTGTGTTGTGTGCCTGCTATTACTACCACTGCTATTACTACTACTTCTACTGCTACTGCTACTCCTCTTTTTCCTCCCTCCTTTTTTCTTATGCATCTGTCTGTCCTGTCTGTCTCTCTCTCCCTCCTCCCTAAGTAGGTATTGCATGTATTTTTTTTCTCTCTCTTCCTAGATCATTGCATTTCGAAAGTCTACTCTCTCTCTCTCTCTCTCTCTCACACATTCGGTATTGCGTGTAAATTTTTCTCTCTCTCTTTGCTAGATCATTGCATTTCGAAGTCTCTCTCTCTCTCTCTCTCCTCTCCCCTCCCTCTCTCCCCCCCCCCGATATGTCTCTCCTTATCTCTCCCCTTCTCTCTCTCTATATATATATATAATTGAGTCACAAGACACAGCCCCATGGAGACCTGCTTGTATTACAACCCCACGGAAAAGCAGACTCCAACGGGGGTGGAAGGAAATAACAACCCCCATCCACCCCGTCCATCCACACTTCCTCCCTACACCCATAGTGACGCCAATAACCCATCATCACTTCTCAATAAAACAAAACACGACATCCCTTTCAACCAGCCGCAAAACTTAGTTGCCCCCAACACATAAAAGCTTTTCACGCGCCATAAAGGGGAATCCGCTCCGCGCCTGCTCCGATTTATTCCGACAATTCAGGCAACCAACATACACTGATATAAATCGAGCAAGCACTCGAAAATAAACCCGCCCCGCCCCCACACTCCCCTTCCTCTTCTTCACACACGCCCGTCCTGACAGGTCGAAAAATAGTTGAATACAATGCGGCTTTTAATGTCAATAAGAAATACACTCAACAGTGTTCTGATTATCTTTTTCTTCTCTGACTGGAAAACACAATTAATGTGCGTGTCAATTATTCTGTTTGCCAACAACCTCCTGCTCCCTCTCCGCATCTCTCTCTCTCTCTCCCTCCCTCCTCCCTCCGCCCCTGCCAGCCAAAAATCATTAGGACTGAAAAGGCGTTAATCTTGAACGAACACACCACAGGAACATTTATTGATGCATTCCAAACTTGCCTGTTTTCCGACAGAAATTTCAATGGCCGGAAAAACCAGGAATTACAAGACCAAACAAGCACGTCTCCATGGGCTGTCTGATGACTAGAATTATTTAAAGAGAGAGAGAGAGGGAAGAGGGGGGAGGGGGAGGTAGGAGATAAGGAGAGACAGATCGAGAGGAGGAGAGGAGAGAGAGCGAGAGAGAGAGAGAGAGAGAGAGAGAGAGAGAGAGAGGAGAGAGAGAGAAGAGAGAGAGAGAGTAGACTTTCAAAATGCAATGATCTAGCTAGAGAGAGAAAAAAATTTACATGCAATACCTACTGAGAAGCCAGACAGACAGACAGACACGGAGGCGAGAGAGAGAGAGAGAGAGAGAGAGAGAGGAGAGAGAGAAGAGAGAGAGAGAAGTGCAAAAGAAAAAAAGAGGTTGAGGAAGGAGTTTGATGAGTAGTAGTAGTAGTTGCAGAGTATAGTAATAGCAGTGGTGGTAGCAGTATTAGTAGTAGTAGCAGTGTTAGTAGCAGTAGTAGTAGTAATAGCAGTGGTAGAAGTAATAAAAGGAAGGGAAAAAGTAAGAGCCGGAAGAAGAGGGAAGCGGGGGAGGGAGTGGAGGTAGAAGAAAGAGAAAAAGGAGGGGAATGGATAATGGCACAGAGAAGGGAGGGGGGAAGGAGGGAAGGACGGGACGGGAAGAACTGAGCGGAAGAGGGGACGGAGGTAGGGGGGGGGGGGGGGGGGGAGGGGGGGGGGGGGGGGGGGGGGGGGAAGGAGGGGGGGGGTGGATGGATAATGGGACAGAGGGGGGGGGGGGAGGGAAGGACGGGAGTGAGACTGAGGCGAAGGGACGGAGGTTGGGGTGGAGGGGGGGGGGGGGGGGGGGGGGGAGGAGAGGAGAGCGCGACGGGAGGATTTGGAGAAAGAGAGGAGGAGAAATGGGGAGAAGAGAAGACGGAGAACAGAAAGATGAGGGAGAAAAGGTTTGGGAGGGAAGAATAAGACAGGAAACGACGCCACACGCAGATCAGAGAGGCGAGAGGGAGAGAGAGAGAGAGAGAGAGAGAGAGAGAGAGAGAGAGAGAGAGAGAGAGAGAGATCGAGACAGACAGAGAGGGCAGACAGACAGACAGACAGAGACTTACAGACAGAGAAGCGAAAGGAGAGGCATCAAAGAAGAGACCGGCAGCAAATCACAACACTAGTGGAACAGGAGGGGAGATGGAGAGAGGGAGGTGCGGACAGAGAGAGAGAGAGAGAGAGAGAGAGAGAGAGAGGAGAGGGGGGGGGGGGGAGGAGAGAGAGAGAGAGAGAGAGGGGGGGAGAGAGAGAGAGGACTCGCTGCGCAAGGAAAGACAATCAGAGTGGCGTGGTCACAAACGCCCATAGAAGTGTTGCCTGGCAGTGGAGATATTCCGTTTCAAACAGAACGACAGCAAAATCGATTTCACTATGGAGACAAGTGATAACACAAGACTTCACATTTCAGGGCTGGAAAAAACGAGTCCCACAAATGCTCCAATAACACACAACGCTTTCAATTAGGAAGAGAGAAAAAAAAATCTCCCCCCAAAAGCCTGTTTTCAATTGTCTGTTCCACACCGTCAGGTTTTAGTTATTAGCGAAATAAATTCAAATCAAAAACTGCTTTTGGCGCTAAGGAATGAGGGAAGAAAAAGAAAGACAGGAATCAAGGGGGAAAAAATGAAATGAAGGGAGAACGAAAGAAAGGTTAACTCTGTTTACCCGCAGTTCTAACATCTCCACAGACCAAATCAATTCAAGTGGCGATCGAAGGCGCTGGAAGGTTTCAAGTGATCGATTTCCTGCCAGAAATGACAAGGAAAAGGAAAACTAAATACACAATCATATAAACAGAACCCCCCCCCCCCCCCCCCCCCCCCCCCCCCCACCCCCCACCCCCCCCCCCCCCCCCCCCCACCCCCCCCCCCCCCCACACACACACCCCACACCACCTTTTTTTTTTTTTTCCTACACACACTACAAAGTGGGAATCAAAGAAGCTGAAGGCATTCAATTGATCGATTTCCTAACATAAAGGGAAAATTAAAAGTAAATAATACCACAAAACAGAAAATACCTCAATCGCATCCCCCGTTCTACCCCTTTTCGTGTCACCTCCCCACACACTCAATGGTACATACACGATATTACTGGGGTACTATCACTCCGCGGAGTTTTTGCATAACAGTGACCCGTGAGACTGACCTTTCTTTGTCTTGTCCTCTTCAATCGTGGACACAGGGTTTTCTCACCGGACAATAAACGACCGATGTATTATGAGCTGACATAAACGTCTCTTCCCCTCGGAGGTTCTTAGACAAGGGCAAGCTGTCTCAAGAGGAAAGGCTACCAGGTGTTAGGAGGTGGAAAAGTACTGACCCTCGGGGTATCTGTCAAACAGCACCCAATTACAGTCACCGTTTTTCCACAACACATCATGTAAAAAAAATAACATGTATCTGCGTTATCCCAAACGGACATTGTTAAAGTCTGTTATGGGGCTGTCAAACTCGAAAAATGAATTCGAATGGTGGATTCCTAAGGGAATGTGTTTACATGTACATCCCCCCCCCCCCCCCCCCCCCCCCCCACCCCCCCCCCACCCTCACCGTTTGTTGGGAGAGGCTAAATGGGGTTTAAGAGGACATGGAGGGTGGGGGCTGGATACAAGGAAAATGAGGGCGGAAGGGGGAGAGTTACAGTGTGCTTAACAAAAGAGACAGAGGGAGGGAGGGAGGGAGGAAGAAAGGGAGGGAGGAGGGGAGGAGAGGAGAGAGAGGAGAGTAAGAGAGAGAGAAGAGAGAGAGAGAGAGAAAGAGAGGAAGAGAGAGAGAGAGAGAGAGAGAGAGAGAGAGAGAAGAGAGAGAGAACAGAAAAAAGTATAAACAACCACTCAAACTGGACACGCATCAGTGTCCAAAATTCACTCTGGATATGGCTAGAAGTTAAAATGTATAATGGGCTGGTTGACCCACAGGCAAAGAACCTGAACGGTGGAACACTATGTACACAAAACATAACGCGTGTGTATGTGCGTGCGCGGATGGAGGGGATGGGGAAGCGGAGGAGAGAAAAGGGGTCTATGAAATCAGTGCTATGCGTTAATGGTTAATGAAAATAATCCTATGCGTGACTGCGCCTGAGAGAGAGAAGGAGGGAGGGAGAGAGAGAGAGTGAAAGAGAGAGAGAGAGAGGAGAGAGGGAACAGAGAGAACAAAAATATGGCCTTGAATAATAAATAAAGACCTCTCACCCAGTACGTGGCCACACTAAGAACAAAAACAAAACCCATCCGGCAAACAATCTAAAGAAGAAAACAAAGCAAAAACATCAACAGAATACAGCCCACTTCCGATCCTTTCTTTACGAGTTTAAACTCAAACACTGCAGCGGTTTGTTTCGTTTTGATTTGTTTTCGCTGAGGTAAGAAGGAACAGCAAGAAGAGCGAACAAATACATAAAACCAAAGTAACCAGCAAAAGTACTGTGACCCCCAGCGGGAATTTGCGCGCTGCGTCCCAAAATCTGATCATATGCAGACCTGTTTACCCCAAATTCGTGTACGTGTAATATCTCAGACAAAAGCCTGTAATCTGTACAAAAAAAAAAAAAAAAAAAAAAAAGCCGTAAACTTCATAATCGCAATGCTTTCGCAAGTTTTAAAGATTTGGAAAAGCCGGCCACTGACGCGTAAGACCGCTTCGTCTCCATCTTTGACAAGGTAAAAGACGCAAGGCACGCTGGGAGATTTGTTACTGCTTTTGACCGAAACGGTAGCAGACAAAACCTCGCGTTTAACAATTTTCTTTCTTGATTTTATATCCCGTAATTTTTTGGCGGACCGTAATTTTCTTTTTTCTTTGATTTTATATCCCGTAATTTTTTGGGGGACCGTAATTCCTGTTACTTAGATTTTTACACCAGCCAAACCCCGTAAACAAATTGGCCCCACCCCACCACCACCACCCCACCTCAACAACACGACCACCCACCTAACACACAACCCACACCCCCACCCCACCCCCCCCCCCCTTTTCCCCCAAAGCCCCCCTACCCCCCCCCCCTCCCCCCCCCCCCCCCCCCCCCCCCCGAAAACCTGCCTTAATTCATTTTACTTATGGCATAAAATCAAGGGTAAACTAAAAAACACTAGGGGCAAACGTAAGTAAACAGTGAACTAATTCATTAAAGAGGATGTTTATTCAGATTTAAACCATAAACATTCGAACAGAGAGAGAGGAAGGAGGTTTATTCAGATTTAACCATAAACATCGAGGAGAGAGAGAGGGAAGGAGGGAATGAGAGAGAGAGAGAGAGAGAGAGAGAGAGAGAGAGAGAGAGAGAGAGAGGAGAGAGATGGGCGATCTACCACAAAAGAGAGACAAGACATTGTAAAAAGCACACCTGACAGCGGTTTGTGAGAAAGCACCTTCAGACACGCTGTCCATGAATGTCTGGACAGGACGTGTGAAAGGGAAGGCGACAACGACCTCTCCTCTCTCCCTGGCGCATACGGCAGTGCTGGAAGTGAGGGGATCTTCTTGCCAGAGAACCACTATCCTTCAACAGTCGCTGAGACACAAGGACTCAAACTGACGTGTGACCAAGCACTTTTAATAGTGAAAAATATGTCCGACCGAAAGAACTGGTGATGGCAAAAATAGCTTACAAAACCTATCTCCCCTAAATTCACTCGTATAACACACACACACACACACACACACACACACACACACACACACACACAAACAACAAGAAGAAGAACAACAACAGTCTCTCCACAAAAAATCTCTCGTTACACCCCTGTTACTGTATTTAACACAATCGTGTGCTCATCGCATGCAATAACAATCCATTTATACTCTTTTTAAACAGTCTTCACACCCAGCGCAATACTTCCTACATACACACTCTTCCACACAATCATTCTCACAGTAGGCTGTATACACACCTAATATTTCTTCAAATTCTTTTCACAATTACTCGCACGCTTCAAACACATCTCTTTCCTTCACACTCTTTTAATGCACTCACACGACTTAGCACATTCTTAACACAACCACGCTTGCATAAACAGTCCTTTCACATTCTAATACGAGACTCAAATCATAGGACTTTCTTAAAAGTCTAACGTAGTCCCTCCAAGACTGATAACATTTCCGTCACACACACACACACACACACATGCGCGCGCACGGAAGCACGCACACACGCACGCGTGCGCGCAGACACACACATACACGTACGCGCGCGCGCGCACACACACGCACGCACACATATTAAGATTACAAACACATGTTGACAGACAAAATTCAATATCATGCAAGAGTGACTTCCCCTTTAAATGAAACGCTTGACGACTTTAAGCCAAAACGAACATATACACACAAAGTAATGCATATCTAACACACAATGCTCAACAGGCCAGTGATTAAACGACAGAAAAACAGTCGTCTTCAAACGGCATTATCAACTGACGTAATAAAAAAACAAACACACACACACACACATGAAACTCTCAGTTTTGATTTCCTCTCTACATCTGAACCCTTGATGACTTTGTGTCGGGGTCAATTTTTAGAGAAATGTAAAACAAAGAAAAAACGAGCAATCACTCAATCACCTACCTTCTCACATTCCGCGCAGGAAAAGCGCCGAATTTTGAAAAGCTAAGTGACTAACAGCTCGTTCTTCGTTTTCATTGTCCTGAATGTTGTTTATCTTGCGTGAAGAAGACCTAAGAGGTCGAAACGCGTCGTATTTGTCTTGTAATGTGTTTGTCCTTTGACACTGGCGGATTTACTTTAAATTCCTTTTTAAAATGCTTTCAATTCCCGCCTGCAGTCACCTCACTCTTAAAACTATGTCGAGGTCGCCGGTATTGACAAGTTTCGGTCATGGGGGCTGTCGTTGGACGAGGTGGTGGCACGTGCACCCTCCTCACTCACGCTGGCTCCTTGACAAAGGCAACATTGCTAGTCGGTAGAGTGGGCTTCAGCGGGTGGCGTCATGCCGATACTGAAATGACTCGGCTGCTAGCACTGCCGGTGTCTTCTGTGGGGAGCGGCCTGGCGACGACTTGACACCGACTTCTCCCTGTGGATCGCTGGTCTCGTGGCTGCGGCAAGGTAAGCCGTAGCGTGTAGCTGTGTGGACTGGAGCCGCTGTGAGCGGCGTGGGGGAGCGCAGGGGGGGGGGGGGGGGGGGGGGGGGGGGCTGTTCCGCGATCTGGATAATGCTACGTTAGTGGCGCGAAAGAATAACTCACACACACACGCACAAAAGTAAACACTCTCCATTTCCATGCTGTTCCGCGATCTGAATCCGCGATCTGAAAGTATTGTTTTGCGCACTTTTAATATCTGTTGTTTGTAAAGTATTAAGAAGACATATTTGTCTGAAATTCACTTGTCTGTTGTGCATGGTGCATTAAGTAAGCATTACTTTGATGAAGAAAATTAATGTTTTTTAAAAAAAAAAATCTTAAACATAAAAGCAAGAAAGGACAAACATGCACTCTCACTCGGAGAGAGAGAGAGAGAGAGAGAGAGAGAGAGAGAGAGAGAGAGGAGAGAGAGAGAGAGAAAGTGGGGGGGGGGGGGGGGGAAACAGAGAAAGAGCAACCGACAGAGAAACGGGGGGGGGGGAGGAGAGAGAGAGAAGAGAGAGAGAGAGAGAGAGGAGAGAGAGAGAGAGAGAGAGTGAGAGAGAGAGAGAGAGTGCAACCGACAACGTAAGAGAGAGAGAGAGAGAGAGAGAGGCAGAGACAGAGAGAGGCAGAGACAGAGACAGAGAGAAGAGATAGAAGGTATGAATCCCCAATTTTGTCGGGAAAAAGAACGATATTCAAGCTCAAGCATGGCCAACCGAAAGTCTTCTCAAAACACTGACACATCATTCTTTTTTAATCGTCCAACAGCAGCCTGACTAGTGCATTCAAACAAACCATCTTCACCTCAGTAAAGTCAACAGCCATGGTGTGTTAAATAATATTGCATAATACATATTAGGGTAATTATCATTGATGGGGTGAGCACATCACTGCTGTTCGTTTTCGGGTTTTACAAAAAAAGAAACAAACGCTGTATCAGTATATGCAATATTGATATATATGTACATGTGAAATTCAAAGAACATTTTGTTGCAATAGCAAGACTGACAATAGTACGTGCATCTGTGTGTGTGTGTGTGTGTGGTGTGTGTGTTGTGTGTTGTGTGTGTGTTGCATGCAGTGAGATGTGTGTGTGTGTGTGTGGTGTGTGTGAGAGAGAGAGAGAGAGAGTGGGGGGGGGGGGGGGGGGGAGGACAGTGATGTTTGTATGCACACAGAATATATATGCACATCTTACAAAAAACATTAAAGCACGCATACAAAAGAAAGCATTACCACTTCGCAAGCACACACGTGCGTGTGTGGACGCTTGCATGCTTGGATAATGTGCTCATTCAGATGCTGTGTGGGTGCGTGCGTGTGTGTGGGTGGGTGCACGAACTTCCGTGTTTGTGCCTGTGTGCTTATGAACACCGTCAACAATCACAGAAACACACATTTGAAATGCTAACTCTGAAGACTTTTCCCAACATTCACCCCATCACTGACCACCATCCCCACCCTTTCTCCTTCCCTCTCCCCCCCCCATCCCCTCCCTTCTATTCGTTTTTGTTCTGATCTACCACATCCATACGCACAAGTATGTCACATGTGACCACTGCCTGTGACGTGAACTGACTGATGAAAAAAAGAAGGAAAAAAAAAAAAAGATAAGAAAGAAAGAGAGAGAGATATCTTGACCGATTAGACGAGGTTTGACACAAGAATAATGCACACTCAAACTTTCTACATTCATCTTTCCAGATATCTCCCCACCCCACCCCACCCCCCCTTCCCCCACCCTTAAAACCTTTCAACCTCCTATCCAAGGTAAGCGTTAAGCCCTCAAGACAAACTGCTGGACTGGGTATGAAAAAAGCATCCATACATCTCTCTTACATATATGCATACCCCTAAAAATTTCCTTAGGATACAGTAATTCTTTTTGTATTTAATGTACCCTGGAAATGTCTTATCAATCACATGTTGCACAGTAAGCCTCAATACAAGACTAAGACCTTGCAAGAAATACCTAGAGTGACCTTTGTCTCTGTGTTCAGTAACTTTTTGGCACCCCAAAGTGGTCCATATATGTTTATCATTATCATTATTATTTTCACCATTATCATTAGTCTAATTATCATTATTACTATTATCATTATCAAATATATTAATACAACTTCTTTTCTGTCAAGCTACAAAATATCCACAGCACTTTTGTGGATACACACACGTTCCTCCTATTTCCAGTGAACAGACTTGAAGAATTCCAAGTTTGAGAAAAGCAATGAGAACTCAAAAGTTTCTTTCAACTTTCAACAAGAAAAGGGAAAAAAAATGTACGAGTAGTCATGGCGTGAAGGTTTTCATAGGTGTAAGTAACTGTAAGAGTACAGGCTGTAACAGACATGTATTGCAAATGTACATTACAACCACTTTTGTAATGAGTATCATCCCTGATGAGTCAAGAACCGTCATCAATGCACCCTAAGCCCAACATAACCAGCATGCATACACCTGTAAGGAGTCTTTATCAGACAGGATGCTGAATGTCAACAGTTGAACAGAGAAAAATCAGTAATCTGGGAAAAAGAAAAGAGCTCATCCAATTCTTAAAGTCACAATGCTAAGTACAGTTTACAACTCATTCATAGCATCAGTGAAACCAAAGTGTTAGCTATGACCACCACAACTTGAACAAAATCAACATAATTATACAGAATGGAGGCAGTGACTCCATGAAACATACGTTGGCTTGTTGCGTATAAAACTGTAACAACAGGGACATGACAATGAATGCATGCACATCCACTTACTGTCAAACATGCGTCTACTTGCTCTGTACAAACTGAGACATTACTGTCATTATTCACTCTCCATACAATAACTTTGTACACTCAATCCTCACCAACGCCTTACACACACACACACACACACACACACACACACACACACACACACTCACCTAATGCAATGACTAAAGCAATTCACTGTTTGTATGCAGAGAATAAAACCCACACAGCAGACAAATTCAATGCATCTGAACAAGCAATATTGAAACAATGAAAAATGAAATGAAAATTAAAAAAAAAAAAAAGCAAACAAACAAACCATCACAACCACGAAAACGGCCCACCACTTTGTAGTCAGGCGTCTCCTCAGCACAAAATAGATCTGCATGTACACACTCTGCAACAGGTCCTCTGTGTTCTGTCGGTTCACTGGGACTGTGGGGAGGAGGTGGAAATAATTTAACAAGCATTTACAACTTTCCAGGACAAGTGGTAGTAGGGGCAAGCTTATAGCATCACACCAGAGAGGAGCACTGCCAGCAGGCTGAAGTGCATAATGGAAACAAAAATTCAAATCAGGATACAGACGTTTGCAGAACCAGAGCACTGACTATCAAAGAAAAAAAAAAGCAACACATCTGCACCATGGGAAAAATCTGTAAAGCAGCTGTTGGCATAAGCTGAACTGGGTACATGTATCAATGTTCAACAAGCAAACTTGAGATTTAGAGACTAAGCCACATGCAACAGTCCCAAAGCTGTCATTAGCAGCTTGCAAAAAGCAAGCCTTTCTTTTCTCATCATGTTCTTTGATATAAAAAAGTCTGATAATTCATTTATTTATGTTGTGTTTTGGTTCTTCGATATCAATAATGTATCTGTCATTTACCAGAAATTTGAAATCCCACAAAAATATCTTTCCCAAAGTTATAAAATCTCATACAGGAAAATTTCAAACCTTATATACATTCATCACCAACATGATTTTATGATCAGTATGTTACTGGAAACTTACAGGGTAGTAAAAATAGACGAATAATCTGCATGTAACATTAACAGGACTACTTTTATCTTAACGGTAGATCTAATAACTCTGGATTCAGTAACTGTCAGCACACATTTCTCATTTTTCAGCCTCACAACTGCAAAAGCTACCCTGAATATCCGTGAACTTTTAAGACGAACCTTAAACAGTATGAAGCGCATAAAAATCATATGTTTGTGAGAGAAAAAAAAAAATACAAAACAAAAAGGACAAAACCTTCTTCCGCAGATTTTAAACGTAAAAGCAAGTTTGGCTTATAACAGCACCCTCTCTGACAAGAGAAGACAATAATCAGGACAAAAACATGTATGCTAATTTTGACAAACAGGAAACATACAGTGAATTCTCCCTGCTCATTGCCAACCCCTTTCCAAACCTTCAGTCCGATTTCCAATTAATCTAGGCTGTGCCTGCCAAACCGCTCGTCATTCCTATGATTTAAATCAGTATAAGCAATTGAATGGATGGCAGTCATTCTAATTGAAACTGATCTGTAATCTTAAACATGTACATGGGTACAGCCAACTAAGGGAATCAGATGCTGATTATTTTCCAGAGCCAATGTAATCATATAGGCTGTCTTCCATCACGCATCCCATATGAAAATGGTCCTACTTGATATTCATCATCTGGTCTCTCCTGCCCCTCATTATTGCTTCATACCCAGCACAGAGTGAGTCTGGAGGACAGGAAAATCTACCTCCTCTGGCTGGGTCAAAGAACACATCACAGCTTCTAGTATCAATCCTAGCTCATACTGCCATTATGGTCACACAGTCACTTTCATGACTTACACAGAACTTCCTATACACTAACAGTCTCCAACAAGTTTGAAAAGTGTCCCAAGTCATTTACATGTTGGCATGGGAGGAACTAAGGAACGTAATGTGAGGTAATGTTGCTTATATCCCAGCTGACCACAAAGGGCCACATCAGGGCTGTCACCAGGTTAAAATCAACTCACAAGCCATTCATTCACAGTTTTTTTTTAAAATACATCTTCTAAAAACCCGTCAAAGGAGGTCTTTTGAGAGTGATTAGTACCTTCAATATATACTACATATTTCACTATAGGTTTTATGTGTTTTAAGAATAACTTTGATGCAGTTCTTTCATACACGGCAAGGTATTTTCCCTAAGGCATATGTATCTTTTCTTCAAAATAAGGGTGACAAAAATTCACCCAAATTGTACGGATACTTACTGGTTACGGATCTCAGAGTGTTGATCATTCCTTGATACTAAGAGATTGTGTAGCCGTGTGGCAGCTCAGCAGATGCTGATACAGCATGTCTGACAGCTGGCATAAGGCAGCTGCACAGTTAGTAATCAGGTCCTTACTGTAAGCAAGTGATGTCCAGCTCTGGTACCTTGGCTTTTGATGACCCCTACTACAGACATCTGTTTCAGTAGTTGTTACAAATGTGAAGGGCAAATCACCGGCCAGTTCATGAAGTAGAATTTCCACTCAGAAGTTGCATGCATTTCCAAGAAGAGACTGCAAGTAGGAAAACTAAAACTGGGAGACAGGTGGAGTGGAGAGAAGGGGGCTGGCTGGGTGGGTGATCCGACACACAGAGTTCAGTTTTTTTTTTTTTTTTTTTTTTTCCAATCACCATGGGACAATGTCCCCTAGCAGTTTACAGTGAAGGAACAAAAAAAAAAAAAAAGGCATGAGACAAACTCAAGTTGGTACCTGGAAGCTCTTATGTGAATTTAACCAGTCACTATATGTCAATGCCTCCAAGCTCTCGAGTAAATTTGATCAGTTACTGACAGTAAGCTCCATCACTTTGCTCTGACTGTACTTTTCACCCTGTGATTACTCTGTGTGTGTGTGTGTGTGTGTGAAGACCATCAACATGTGAATGTGCACATGCATGCATGCCTGCATGTGTGTGTGTGTGTGTGTGTGTGTGTGTGTGTGTGTGTGTGTGTGCATGTGTCTGGGCGTATGAAAGACAGAAAGACAGAGCGAGAGATAGAGTGAGGGAGAGTCTGGATGTGTGAACATCATTTATGTGTATGAAGATTTACTATCATCATGTTTGAAAAAAGTTTCATGTTTGATTTGCTTCAGAAAAAAAATCTTCTTCAAATTCTGCTGACTGATTTGTAATTGTGCCAGTTTCTGCTCTGCCTTTGATGGTGTTTTTCTTACTGCTGATGACATGATACAAAGAACCCAGCATGGCGCCAACATTTGCAGAAAAGCACAGGGATACTACTCTATTCTTCCTTGCATCCTGGAACAGTCTCGTAACTTGTTTCGATTACAAATCCATTGACAGTTGTTGATCATGTATCAGAATGAACAATGGTGCATGGACAGGCACTAATTGTCAACTTCTGATGTTCCATGAGTGAGTGAGAGAAGAAGACCGATTCCCACCTTGGCACTGCTGCAAGAAGTGCACAACGGCACTGCTGCAAGAAGTGCACAACAGCATGTTGCATGAGCACAGTATGCATTGCACCAATTCAGAATTTAACACGAAAATATTGCAGGCCCACAGGTAATCTGAATCCCCGCACACACTCTCCTCATTCCCCACACCATTTCCCTGGTCTCCCCTTTGCTCCTTTCAGAAAGGAAAAATGCTTTCCCTACAAGCACTTCTCAAAGGTGGGGAAAACAGTGAAAGACAAAAATGTTACGTGGCTGGCCAGAAACCAGGTCTTTAAGAACTGTTTTCACAGTATTGCAGATTTTATGGGGTCGATACTTTTACCCCCCCACCTTCCCAAAACGTTCACTTGACTGGGCGAGAGCAGTTTGGTCAGGCAGCAGCCTAAATGCACCACAAACAAAAAAAAAAAAAACCCAAACAAATGTGTACCTCCCACACCCACACCCCCATCCCTGAACTAAGATTTTTGTCTGCTCTTGCAACATGTTCCACTTTGAAAAAAAAAAAAATCCATTTTCATCCACCTTAAGTTACAAAAAAAATATACTTGTCATTACTTGGGCTCACTGACATGAATCATGACATTAATTACGTGGATTCTTCAAGTACCAGAAACATTATTTACACACACCGTCATACACTGTCGATGAAGAAGAAAAAAATAAATGGGAACAAAACTTCAAATGGCCATGGCTTCCATCGATATTGTTATTTCATTTGCACTGTATTTCACAGATTCCGCAACATTCTGCCATCCACCACACTTGGACGATAAAAGGTGCATAGAGAAGAATGGTCACTTTCACCTTTGTGCAACAGCAAAATCAATGTTATTGACAACATCATTGCTTTTCTGTAGATTTTCTCCTCAATTAAACATTTTGTTACATTTACATGCACCCCCCCCCCCCCCCCCCCCCCCCCCAAAAAAAAAAAAAAAAAGTTGAACTATGACTGCTTTTCATGCAGTGTATGGTATAATGACTATCCTTTATCTTTCACATGTTTAACTTTGTGTATAAAGATGGGGAATTTATGTTATACTCCATTTAGCTAATATACCAAGCATGCCAAACTGGTGCATGGGGCCTAGTTGGCCCTTGGGCAAGATGTCATCTTTTTTATTCTGAGGTCTAGAGTTCTATTCCCACAAAAGACAGCTCAGGAAGAAGAGATTTTCCCTGCAAAGTCAACATCTTTGTAGACTCCAGCCCCCCCTCCTAGTCCTTAGGATCAGACTTCAACGCAAGAACTCATACCTACATGCAAGCATGGAAACTCTTCGACAACTGTTCAGTTACAGTCTACTTTAGTCAGTCAGAGGAGTAGGCCATCTTGTGCTGGTGAGATAAATGACATGAAAATGAAACACATGCACACTGGTATTGTGTTCAGTCAGACATTATCCCTTTGGTGGAATGTGGGCTTCTTTGACGGAAAGATTGAAATAGTCGCATACGCAAAAACCTTACCAATGATGTACTTCTGAATTCCAGCCAAAGAACAAAGAAAGAAAGAGATGTAGATCAGCATGCCAGCACTGTTTGGCCAAATCTTGAGGCACGTACAAATAGAACACACTAACACACCTTGCAAGGCCTGCCCATCTCAGCCAATCAGCTCCTTAAAGAAAGGAACCAACTTGACCCATCCTGCCATGCTAACGCCACTTCCTTCTTTCTTCAAAGAGTAAATTGTGTTTATTACTAATTCGCCAAGGTGAAGTCCATTTTGAAAACTAATTATCACACCCGTACTGAAGACGCCATGGATCGTCGCTTGAATTCAAAGAAAAACTGGTACAGACGTTTACACAAAACCCTTTCCCCTCTGACCTTCATCCCTCTTGTCCTTCCGTTCTTCTCTTCTTCCAGCTCCATCCTCTCCCTCCTCCTGTCCTCTCCCCTCTCTCCCCCTTGCCAACTGCAGTCATTCCAGCCACCCTAAGTCCAACGTCAGCACTGTCAACAATAACGTTCATCCTTATTTTCTCTTCATCCCTGTGTCTACATCTTTCAGGATCAAAATGAACTGGCCTCGCATTGTTCAGTGTTTTCAATTCTCCATCCTAATCATCAGCCATGAGCAGCAGTACTGAGGAATCAAAACCAACACTGTACAATCCCTTTCAATAATTCCATAATTCTTCCATCAACAAAGTTAGTTCATTTCATGGTCCCCAAGCTTTCAAAATCACTTTGCCACAACGAACCCTTTCTTTAAAATTTTCTGCATCATATTCCATTATTATTTTTTTCACTGACACTAGAATTGCAAGAAAAATGTATTCATTGTACTCAATATAAAACAGAGTCACCAATAAAGACATTTTCTCTTGCTCTTTAGCAAAAACGAAAAAGATCAGATGTGGTCATTCAGAAAAGATGTCTTCTCTCCTTCGAAGTATCTGGCTTTCAACAAACTTCTGATTAGAGAAATTACTCAAACTCATAAACATCAAGGTTCTTTGCTACACATTAGTCCAGTATTTACCTTGAAGATGAACGAAAAAGCTGTTCCACCTTCATAACGTCTGTGTCATGAAGCCACACAGTTACTAATATCGTCCTATAATTATCTGATTCAAGAGTGTAATGATGCGTACAGCATGTCATGGGGAGATTGCTTATTTCATGAACTGGATCCTGCACACACTTATTCTCCAGAAAATTATCAGATAATTTGTGTTCCACAAACCCAACCTACGCACCCCATGAAATAAAGCACTAAAACCATGTAAGCTGGATCTCACTTTCCTCAAAGAAAACAGAAAACTGATAAAGATTCACAAATGTTTCCTTGAACTCCTCTTTGACTTCAGACAAATGTTTTTCTTTCACTGAGAAAAACAAAGAAAAAATTGTTAAAGTATGTACCCAAGCCGATCTAATGACATGCACACAATGCGGACTGCATGGTGCGGCTTTAAGTATCATTTTTATGAAGACGCTTTTTGATACCACAAAATCCTTAAATATACGATTTAAGAAATAAATCTTATAACGCACATGAGAAAAAAAAAACAATGCTGCTCAGTTCTAAGTATCTCTTTGGAATTTTGTAGTATATTTTTTTAACATAACTAAAACCAACAATAGACAGGAAACCAAATGTTCCCACCACTGGTACAGACACACCCACAGACAGGACTACACATACATGCAAGAAATTGCGGTTCTGTTAAGAAAATCAGGTAGCAGAGAAACTTAACAACACAAGACACATGAAAGCATTTCCCCTGTTGGTGAGTTGCAGTTTTTGATCAGTTTTCATTTCGGTTTCAAAGTCTTTGAAGTGATGATGAGTACCTAAAAAAAAAAAAAAAAGAAAATTGTACATTTTGACATATTTTTTCCCTATGATATTTCAACTGAAAACTTAAAAAAAGAAAAATTTACCTTTATGTGAGGCATGGCAGTCTCTGAACTGCATGCTGTGAAGTACTAAAGAAACTTGATGTTGCTGGAGGCAAAGGAGGCATCACCGGCAGTTATCCAGAACTGTTCACTAACACACCGTATGTGCATCGGTGCATGAACTTACATACTTGCGTGAAGCAGAGTGTGTGTGTATATGCACAGACACGAGCTTATTCATATGAACACACACATGCATACACCTACTAAAAATGTGTGTTCAGTTGTGTGCTGCTCCACTGGCTCAGTGTTCTATGTGCTATCATTTTTCCCCCAGTATATTCAATTTCAGACAGACGAGCAGAGAGAAATGTGGGGAGAGAAAAAAAGAGTCAGAATGACGACAAGTTCTGGTGCATGTTTACGGTTTCAAAGTCTGAAAGCAAATGCCTCTCTAAAACAATACCACACAGCAGTCTTCCCTCATGCTGGGATGTGTGATTAATGCTTGTCTTGGAATCTGATCAACCTTCTATGACAGGAAACACACACACACACACACACACACACACACACACACACACACACTATGCACCAATCCAGGTCAGCCCAAAGCATGACAACAAAAAGCTGCTTCAGGCAGACACAAACCATTCTGACATGGGTCTGAACATCAACACAGCCAACTTGAAGCCGTCACACCACCAGTTACACTGCCTTCTTCAACTCATCCTTCCCCCAACAGTACACTAAAGAAATCAGCTTTGACACACATGCCAAAAGATGTTGCTGTGCATTGTAGAAAAACACGTCCAAGTGTGGACAAAGGCTGCTGTCCTTGGTGCGTGCTCCGAGACATGTCCAGACACATCAGATCTTCCCTCTCCGCAGGACAATGGCTGAGAGCGGTCACACATGACTAAAAGTCCTGGGCTCAACTGCATGCTATATTCCCCTGGGTTGCATCAACAGCTCTCACATCAGTGATCGAGAGTTGGAAAATGTGCACACTGTGGAACTGTGACCAGATTTGTGACGAAAGTCAACAACGGTGAGGGAAATGTGGTCATGTAATGCAACGCAGCCACGATAAAAACACTGGATTTAAAGAAAAGAAAAAAAATCACCCACACACAAACATGGAAAAAAAAAACTGTAGGTATCTGTGATGTATTATTAGTCTTCAATGCCGTGCATAACCGATCAGTATGCATCCCATGTGTTACAGTCTGTGGTTTTCACAGCATCTTCCCACGAGGGCTTTGTGGGGGTAGCAGACCTCGTGTATCCTGGCTCCTCCACAGCCCCCCCAAATACAATGCGACTGATTGTCATAGTGTCTACATGAAGCTGGGCTGAAAGTACCTCCAGTGTCTCAGGCCACATGTTGGACAGAGTCCATGAAAACAGTATACAACAGCTCAGCACAGCTGACAGCCTCACCTTTCCTCCACATGGTCACATACACACTGCCTGTACATCTCAGCCCGGGCATTTTTGATGGCAAGTATTACAGCAACAATCAAGCAATTAGGACATTAAATGCCTTCAGGCTAAAGCCAAAAACCAGCCATACAAACATCATTTGCACAACGAGGTGACTTACCGGAAGATAAGAGGCGTGCAAGTAGGTATGCAGGTAACATTGGACTGCTTGTGAGTAGGAATCCATTCAGATTTTAAAAGTCTCATTCCTTTATTACAAAACAGTGTTAAGAGTGATCAGAAAAACACTAGTAGACAAAATAATGTTCAATAATACAGGAGACAGAAGTAAAAATAAAATGTCGCAAAAACTTCAATGACTTCAAATCATGTTTGCAGTAATCGTGTGCATTCCTCTTCTGCACGACCTTCAATGCTTTCCAGTTATACCACAAGGTTGTGTTTTTTTTTAATGTCAACCTGCTTTGTATTCTATTATTATAATAATGCATGTTGCTTGGCCACAGCTTTTGAACTTCTGCGCGTTTCAACCTGTTACAGGCAGATAATGAAATGAAGACATGAAGTCAAGTACAGCAGGCAAACTTATCTGGAACAATGAAGTGACCAACAACCAGCAACAGTAATGCGCCATCACACACCAGTCCTTTGCAAAAGCCTGCAGGTCAACACAGCAACAGCAGAATCTAGGGATTCCAGGCCAAACATGCTTCAGTCTTGGCACACACGCACACACCACTGGAACAGCTGCAAGCTGGAAAGTCACGTCTTGTTTTTTTTTTTTTTCGCTGATGGTGCTAAACATGACAGAAAGTTTCAGAAAGTTGAAGGCTTTGTGAAGTTCGTAGAAAACTTCCAGAAGCTTAGGACAATATTCTATGAGGATTTGTTCCTGTCTGCTCAAAGTCTGAGAATGATCCTATGTGTTTCATCATGAAAAGTGGATAGCACAGTACACTGAGCATATTCTGCTAAGTTTTCATGAATCAAGGTTTGCAAAATGGCCAGAAGAACTTAATCATAATCATATATATATTTTTTTTTCTGATCACTGATCTTATTTGAAACAAAACCATAAACAAAAGAAAACCTCTCTGAAATGAGTGCTGACCTCAGAGAAACATTTCGGATGAAAAAATATCATGTTAAAACTGACATTCTGAGTGGTCCTCTGAGTAACTGGTATACAATAGCCACAATAATGGTGCTCCATTACTGTTCATGTGAGATTCTTTACAGTTACCTCTAAACTACTTCTTGTATATTCTCTTTATCCAGGTCACCTGGCATGCTGTGCTGCGAGCTACTGGTACCACTGCTGAAGTCACGCAATTCGTAACATGCCTGGTAACATTATGTCACACATGGCACATTCAGGTTAACTGAAGTGCTTTAGAATAGATCCAGATTTGCAAAATTTTTGAAAAAAAAAAATGGTTAAGTTGTCCTACATGTTGTTATACTCACCAACAAAACAGCGTATGATGTTTTTCCGATATGTCAACGTTCGATGGAACCATTCTGATCACATCATTTGTGTTCTTACTAGTCATACTCTCAACTCATAACAAGGCCTGTCAAATAGCTTCTTTCACGTGCCAAAAAAACACACACACTCATCTCTGACCGACATACTCCTCTCCTCTCCTCTGCCACATGCACACACCACAACACACCATTACACCATGCCACTACCTTTTCCCCTCTGATACACATCATACTTTATTTTTTCAACAATCTTTGGCAAGACATCTTTCTAACAATAAACACATTACTTACCCACCCTTTGTCTTGTCTACAACCAAGCTGTTCAGTTACTCGCCACCCTACGAAAGTCTTCACCAAAAATGTCCAATCATGACAGCACTCATTTCAAAGAGATTTCACTGAAAAGAACTTGTCATTCTCTGTGTGGTTTTGCTCCTCTAGCCTCTTGTGGGAATACAATGTGACTGTGTGTGTGTGTGTGTGTGTGTGCTGTGAACAGCGGGATGCACAGGTAGGCAGAAGGCATTGCAATGTCTCAATAGGTGTTCTCATGCCGGCCAGCACATACAGGTTGGACGGAGCCTCTGGATCCGTTGTGGGACGACTCTCCAACACAATCACTCTGAAACACACACACAAGACACTTTGGTCACAAAATGAGGCAAACAAAAAATCCGTTGATTTCGTTCTGGAAATGAAGAACAAAGAAAGACAGAAAAAAAGAAAAACAAAAGGAACAAAGGAGGAAAGCAATGAAAGAAGAAAGGCGGAAAAAGTGAGAATGATGAAAAAAAAAAAAAAAAAAAAAAAAAAAAAAAGCTAGGCTGTGTGACAACTGGGCAATTCTTGTCATAGGTAGTCTGATCTTAGATGGGACTAATCCCCACAGGTCAGACACCATTAGACAAGGAATACAGGAAACAATTGAAAAAAAAGGAAAATAAACAAAAGTGTAGCTAACTGTATCAGAAAACATCAAAACTGACATGAACCAGGATTGCTCAAGGACTGAGAGACATTGGATAATCTGATGGGCGCTGCAGACTGGAAGCCAAAGACAATCTCCTGGGCATCTTTGTATTGGGCTAGGCATGAACATTTGACCCACAGATTTGGCACAGTGGCCACACTTTGCAGAGCTTGACAAGAAGCATGCTAAGCCAAATACCTTTTTTTCTTTTTTTAGGGGAGAGAGGGTGGGGGAGGAGAGACAGGTGATGGGGGGGGGGGGGGGGGGGGGGGGGGGGAGCACTGAGAGAGAGAAAGACAGACACAGACAGGGTGGGAGGGTGGGAGTGGGGGCGGGAAATAAAGACAGAGAAAACAAAGCAGAATATGACAGAAACTGAAATCCCCCCCCTCTCTCTCTCTCTCTCTCTCTCTCTCTCTCTCACACACACACACACACACACACACACACACACACACACACACACATGCAATCAATAAAGCACATTCTGTCTGTCTCTGGTATCTGTCAGCGCCCTGTCTGTCTCTGAGGTCTCCAGTCTTTGTTATCATTCATACGAATCCCGGTTTCATCCAGTTTGAAATTTACCCACGGCAATCCATTAGCTTACTGGGCACTTTGTGAGCAAATCACTGTTGTGCTAGAAAGTCACATTAGCTGCATTTCAGTGTGACCGTATGGTGAAGCCTAGCGATGTCAGGATTTCATCAGTGTCCAGCGTACCTTGCTGCTTGCATTCATAACAATGAAAAACACACAAAGCTTTCTGCCAGCCAGCAGAGGGGGGAAGAGAAAGGGGATAGGTGAGGAGGGGGAAGGAGGAAGGAGAGAAGGAGAGGAGAGAGGGGTGAGGATGAATGAGGGAGAAAGAAAGACAGGAGGAGAATGCGGACAGGGAAGAGAGTAGTTGGGGGGGGGGGGGGGGGGGGGGGGGGGGGGGGGTTACAATGGGAAGGGGGGCAGATGGGAGAGGGGTACAGGGGTGATGAAGGGTACAGGGGTGAGAGGGGGTGGGGGTAACAGAGGACACACAGGTCACGTCAAGCTGTGCTGATATCATTTGTGAGTGCCTCTTATCATCATTATGGCCCAGCCCCTTACCTCAGCATTTAAAGTCTTATGACGGTGTTCATAAAAATTATATGAAACTCATCACAACAACATGCTCAACACCCTGTGCTCTTTCCTGTCCCATCAACAATGTTCTTGACCCAATCAGATCAGGTTCATGTCTCAATATTCATCTTGACCCAGACAAATAAATAAATCATAATATACTTCTAAACCTCTTCTTCCCTGAGCTCCATACACACACCTCAAACCCCTCCACCACACCCTCCTCTCATCAATCTTCCTTCCATCTCAGGTTATCGTTTGTTTTCCACATGGGCTATAATGTCTACCGGTGATGGGGCGGTATGGTGAACAAAAAAAAACTGGGGGGGGAGTGTGGGGGTAAGGATCACAGGAGGTTGTAAAACTACAACCAACTGCAAGATGAGAAACAACAGCATTGGAGAAACAACACATCCAGTTGCGAGGGGGGTGGAGGGGGGGAATGAAAGAGAGAGAGAGAGAGACAGACAGACAGGCAGACAGACAAGACAGACAGACAGAGAGGAGGTAGAGACAGAGACACAGACCAAAAAGACTGGCAAACTAAGACCAAAAGAGAAAGAAAGACAGAAAAACAGACAGAGAAGAAGGAGAAGAACAGGAAAACAAGGATGAAGAAAAGGAAGAAAAAAGCAGCCACAAAGGAAGAAGATGGAGCAGAAGACAAATAAAAAGCCAGATAGTCTACTTCATATCCATACATGATAGAATCCCTTTTTTTCCCTTCTTTTTCTCTCTTGCTTTAAAAACTTGAACAAGAGTCTATGTATCCTTTTCAATCTGTTTTTTTCCTATCAAATCTCTCGCAGGTCTGATTTCACCCTCCCTCTTAGCATTATCACTGTAGCTGGTATAGAAGGAGAAAAAAATCTGAAAAGAATATGAAATATAAATTGTACAAATTTTTCCTTGAACAAATCATTCTGTCCTTGTTTTACATTGAAGCCATCATCTTTTCACATTTTGATCCCTTTGCCCCTGAACCGGCCATCCTGAATGAGAAACTTTGGCTGGCTATGAGCCAAAGCCTACAACACAATAGCCTATATTTACGACCTACTCTGGGCAGCAGTGCTGGCATTCTTCCATGGTGTTGTAAACAATGACAATGGGATGAAAGGACCAAGAGTTGTCTTACCACACAAAAAGCCAAAGGGGTCTGAACAAGCTTTGTCTGTGTGGACGAGCGGCCATCATTATCGATACCTTTGTTTGGAACGCTGTTAATGAGGTGAAGTGAGACAATCAAACCATTAGTTTCTTTTTCTCTCTACAGAACATACTATGTCCTTCTTCCCCCTCATGTTTTCGCGCTCTAATCACTTTTCCTAATCCTTTTAATCTATTATCCAGCTTCTCGTCCCCTCTTAATGATATGACCAAAAAGATTTTTTTAAAAACACCCCACTGTCACTTGCATCATCCTGTCTTATTTACGAGCTGAAAAGATCCCACACTTTTTTTTCCACCCCCAAAACACTGCACATTGTGGATAACTTTCTATAGGTTACACATTCATGAGAAAGGTTAGTCATTCAACTGATGAATCATAAAAGTGATTTAATAATTAGTTATTAAATATAATCAATATGAATAGATATGCTGTCCTACCTTTACTAAGATCTGAAAAGAAGAGATTGGCTACTCAATCAATCATTGAAACATAAATTCATTTAACAATGAAAGTTTATGATGATTCGTCTTTCAAAAAGGTCAGTCAATGAGCACTCAAGAATATTCAACTGGCACTCACTCACAATCTCTACTTAGTTTATTTTTTTTGTTTAGATTAGCCGATAACGTTCTCTCTCATACTTGCTCATGCCTGCAAAACATTTTCGTGACAGATCTATCTCAATATTATCCCTTTTGTCAAAACCTTTCAAAGACATGTCCAAACATGTTTACATTCTTATCTGAAGCATTTCAAGCCTAGTATAGTTTTTCGTGAGAATCACCCTTGCCATACATTTCTTACTCAGCTTATAGATAAATCTCTAACATAAACAACAAGTTCTGTTGGTTGACTCTGGAAAAGCAGCTATTTTTTTATGGACCATACAAATCTCAGTAAAGAACCTACATAATTATTATAAAACATCAAAAGAGTTTATAAAACTGAACGAGATCTTTTCTTTCTGATAGTCAGCAACTTGTTGAAATTAGTACCAACAGATTAGAACAACGTCCTTTCCTCATGATCCCAGCACCTTCCTTCTTTTCTATTTACATAAATGATTTGCCTTAATATGTACAGAGCAGCAGTGAAATATTTGCTGATGACACTTAACAACTACAATCAAGCAGAGGTAATTCTTCCATTTTTGTTGATAACCTTCAGAACAATATCTCTCTCATCTTTATTATTCTGCATGTGACTGTGTCTGATGTGTTGTTCATCATAATAGTAATACTCACTGAAAATTCTGTACACACAATGTGATAGAATCTAGATGCTTTCAATATTTCTCCACTTTGTGCTTTGTGGTTGTCTTTACAGACATCATTCTTAAATATTTCCTTTTTTTTTCTTTTTTTTTTTGTTTCTTCTTGTCTGTTATAACTCTTTAGTGAGGACAGGATGAAAAAAAAAAAAAAAAAAAAACTGTAATGTCTTACTTAAGATCATTTTGACTTGATTAGACATTCGTGCACTGACAAATATGCACTCACACACTCACACACACACACACGCACGCATGCACGCACACACACACAGACAAACACACACACAGCACATTCACAGAGACAAACACACACACCACACAGACAAACACACACACCACACAGACACACACACACACACACACACACACACACACACACACACACACACACACACACACACACACAGAGTCAAACACCAGATTCAGGGTGGTCTTGGTCTCCAGACTGACATAAATGGAAGGGAGGGAATGGCAGTGGTTTTCCCCTCCCTCATCCCAGCTTCACCACACCTTTTACAACTCCTCCAAGCTCACTCAAAGTGGGTCTAAAGAGACCCTTCTCCCAGCAGACAACCCCTGATTAGGACTCTCCTGCCCCGGGCACTGAGGGGGAGGGCAGACATGAGGGCACCTGAGGTAACGGTTAGCCAGGTGACCTATGCTCCCACACACATATAAACAGGGTATCTCAGTCTCACTGGGGAAATGGATAAGGTCTTGTGGGGACCAAAAAAAACAGAGATTTATGGGCACTGTAACTTATTTACTGATCTCTCTCTCTCTCTCTCTCTGTCTTTCTCTGTCTCTATCTGTCACAACAACACACACACACACACACACACACACACACACACACACACACACACACACACACACACACTCGCATGCGTGCGCACATACACACAACACGCGCACACACACACACACACACACACACACACACACACACACACACACACACACACACACACACTCATGTTCTGGTATCAGGCAAGTAACTTTCAATTCGAAGACAAAGTAAATTATGTTCAAGTATTTCACAAGTGGTCTGACCACTATTGACTTCAAGAGTTCATATGAAATCTATTTAGTCCTTTCCGTGCCTCTTCCACAACTTGCAGCAATAACATGCGAAAGAAACATTCCCTATCTCCAAACACCTCATCAACATGACTCAAGCCCATAGCATATGTTTTCCTCGTGTTCCTATCTCAATCAAGACCTTTCCTCCTACTCCCTTTCCCCCCCCCCTCCCCCCCCAGCCCCCATTAAAAAAACAACAACAAACAACCAACCAACCAACCCCTAACTTAAAAACATGGTAAATATTCACATATAACATTCCAATTCCAGACATCCAAACAAGCAACAACCATGACTCAAATCTAAAATGTGTTGTTATTTTTTATAACCTGTCCATTCAGCTTTTCTAAGAAACACTCCCCTTTTCCACACCCATCCAACACACACACCCACTCCCATCCACTGGCCTCACTCCCACACCACTCCCATCCACTGCCTCACTTCCACACCCACTCCCATCCACTGGCCTCACTCCCACCACTTCCATCCATCGGCCTCACTCCCACACCCACTCCCATCCATTGGCCTCACTCCACACCCCTCCCATCCACTGGCCTCACTCCTTCCGGCAGGCTTTCCTACAGCCACCCCCAAAAAAAGCAAAACATCAGAAACAGATTCCAGACTTTACATGTGACAGAAGAGAGGGTAACGCTTTGGGGACAAAAGGCGAAGGAGAGAAGAGAATTACACCAACTTGGACCAAGTCACACCTCTACTTCAGTCCCTTCAGTGGTTGTCCATCTACGCCCTCACTGTGTGCAAGATCTGCAAGTGTGCTTTAACACCATCAGAAAAGCCAGTTCTGCATGTCCTGCTGATATCAAACACACTTTTTTACAAAACCACACTGGCAGGTTCTCTTATCCTGCGATCACCAAATACTGATGGTCCCTCCAGTCATCTAAAAATCCTTCAGAAAGAGTACATTTTCCTTTGTCCCTTCATTTCAGTGAAATAAGTTTCCAAATGCAATCTGGCATGTCACCACCCTTTTAAACTATTCTCAAAATACATTCCATTCAATGGCTAGAGAAAAAAAAAAAAAAAAAAAAAAAAAAAAAAAAAAGATTATATCTGACCACCCTCTTCATTCTCCTTCCCCCATTATTGTTTGCATCCTTCAACATTCTCCTTTGTAATACTTGGTGAGTGAGTGTGACTGTGATTGTGATTGTGATTGTGTGTGTGTGTGTGTGTGTGTGTGTGTGTGTGTGTGTGTGTGCATGTGTGTGCATTCATCTGTGCTTGTCCTGTGTATTCATCTGCAGTGTGTGTGTGTGTGTGTGTGTGTGTGTGTGTGTGTGTGTGTGTGTGTGTGTGTGTGTGTGTGTGTGTATGCATTCATCTGTGCTTGTCCTGTGTATTCATCTGCAAGTGACACGGAAAGGTGGGCATGTTTGTATGTATGCATATGTGTCTGTGTGTGAGTGAAGGCATGCGTGCATGCACGAGTGCAGTGGTAAAAATTTAGATGAATGCGCCAGTGGTTCTGTGGGGCCTGTCCTGTCACTCAACGTCTATGCTTTCATTGTAAAGCTCCGTGAGAAACATGCATTCACCTGGTGAATGCAATATAAATCTTCTCTCTTACTCTTAGAGCTGCCCAAAATGCTGACGAAAGCATGTCATTACATGGAACACAAATCCTCATTCACACCTCTCCATTACCTCTCTTTCTGTCTCCAAAATTAGACGCCAAGGGACCACTAGAACACACTTTCTTCACCCATGATGATGTATTTTCTCTTCACTAATGCATGGGGAATGGCACAGAAACAGCCATCTCTTCAAAGAATGACATGACAAATGAACAGAATACTGCCCTGGTTGAACAACGCTTGCTTCGTACTCCCTTGGCGCTGGTTTCAGGAGCAGCAGCTTACAGATATAAAATGGAAAAAATCCATTAAAACATGCTGCATTTAACAAAATACGCTGTTTCTTCATCTATTTATCTATGTTAAATGAAGTTATTGTGGGTACATGCAAGCACGCATGCACACACACACACACACACACACACACACACAAGGGGAAGAGACAGAGACACACAGAGAGAAACAGACACAGACAGAGAGAGAGAGAGACAGACAGACAGACAGACAGACAGACAGACAGAGACTGACAGACCGACAGAGAGACTGGGAATTTCCTTCCAAGCTCCCCTCATCAATTTTTTTGTATGCACGCACACACAGGAGGGGTGGGTGGTGGGGGTGGGGGAGTGACAGAAACACACAGAGGGAAATAGACACAGACAGAGAGAGACAGACAGACAGAGAGACAGACAGACAGACAGACAGAGACAGACAGACAGACACAGAGACTGTGAATTTCCTTCCAAGCTCCCCTCATCAATTTTTTGTATGCTTGGCTAAACCCGCCTCACACCAATTCAAATGGACATTAATCATCATCATCAGTTTCCCCCATACCAGGGGTGTTTGGTCTACAGGCCACAATTATTATTATTCGCCCTGACATTCCTTCAGCCAGGCTGAAGCAAAAGGGTCACTGCCTGCATATGGACGTCGTTGTCACATGACTGGGGGGCCCTTCCCACCTCCCCCCCACTGTTGCTTGCTGATTCTGTCCCAAACAATACATCCACTGCACCATTTCAAATTAGGACATAGCCAATTTCACTCAGGGTTTACGGGGAAAGACATGGAATCTTCATGACTGCTTGCTGTAAAGAAATAAAGAAAACTAATAAATACTGTCGAGCAGACTCGTGTTCATATGATTACTACTGAAATGACATTTGTTCAGATGTGACTTTTCTGTATAATTACTATGATTTGGATTGCAAATACTATTCATTCATGCTTCTCTCATGTCATTACCAGACGCAGACAGAAAAATCCCTCCCAGAAGTCACATTACTGGCAATCAGAGGCAAACACTGGTAAATGCAAGTTAGTTGAACAGAAATTCATTTGTTGGTACTGGTTTCATTACCAAACTGCCCACTGTCAAAACAATTTCCAGGACAGATTGGGTAAATGACATAAGATTCACAATAATGTGCAGCTTTGCAGCACATTTAGGTACATTCTGAGAAAGATTTTGTTTCCATTTATAATCACAGTCCAGTTGAGTACACAAGGCTGTTTCAGGGTTGTCACCTCAGAGATAAAAGAGTCCTGTGATTACAAACACAATAAAGTAATTTACACACCACACAGCTAAACTCATTTCATGACAACTTCTTTATAGACATCCTTCAGGCAGGTAAACCAGGACATGCTATAGGGGGCCAGACATTAACCTTTTTTTCACCCTCATCCATTACCTATTTTTCATCCCCATCCCTACCCCCTTTTTTAAACAAATGTTCTAAACAAATGATCAGACCAAAACGTTTCAGGTTTTAAAGCATGTTTGGTATTCCTAATGATAGTGAATATAAAGATCAGGAAAATAAAATCTGTAGTAAAAACGAAAAAAAAAAAATCTGCTGCAGTGCATGTTGTACAGTTATGTTTTCAATCAGCTCAAACTAATGGAAGGAATGGAATGCCAAAACAAATAAGATGCATTTCATGTATCTCCTCCTTTAGTTCGTGACATGGTAGCACACATAATGTGCACAAAAATGTGTGACCAGAAATCCATGCAAAATCCTTCTGTTCGGCTTGCTGAAAGTGGAGAAAGGAACTTCTGTAAACATGGACTGATCTGAAATACTTAATCGTCAGTTTAAAAGTTCCAGTCCTTCTCTAGTTAGAGATCTTATTTTCTGCATGTCTGGTTTGAGAATTGATCATGGACTGAACATTTTCAATATTTACTTCGTTCATGGTGTTCTGGGCAAGCTGGTCAGCAACCTCACTACCTCAAAGATCTGAGCAGAGATTCTGAAAATTGTTAGGAACTGGTGGGAAAGACAGACTGTAAGAGAGAATGGTATTCTTCCAGAACCATTCTTCAGCAGTCAAAACACATCTTTCTAGCTGACAAACTCTTCTGAAGAGAACAGAAACAGCTATATCATGCAGCAGTGGAGTGCCTCCCTCTAAAGGGACAGACATTCATACACACCACCACCCACCACCCATAAACACCCACACAGGCAAAACCTTTTAATCAACCGATCTCTTCCAGTCACTGAACATTAAAATCTGAACTAGGATGGTAAGGAGAGGTGGAGGGTGGTGGTGGTGGTACCCCAAGTTTCCACCCCCTCCAAGCCCCACGTGGGAGGCGGCGATAACTTGTCATCATTTTTCCCCTGACACACAAATGGGCCCGGGTGTATTTACCTTGTCCCCTGGACCGCTATCCCCCTTGATCAATTGCACACATTACCTGTAATCAACATCAGGTGCCCTAGTTTTCTTCTCCCCTGCCCTGATTACCTCCTTGCTTTCCTTGTACTCTACCCTCATTATCTCCCTAGTTTTCTCCTCCTCTGAGCTAATTATCTTCCTACTTTTTTTCTGTCACTATTACGTTTATTACTAAAAATGTTCATACGCCTGATCAATTAATCAATTAAATGACTGAGGTGTTAACATCAACAAGTAGACACATAAAAGCACAAAACAAATAAATAACAACAGCGAGCGACACACAGAACGCATGCCACAACCAAACCTCACAATGCCTCCCAGCACACCAGCACCCAGTCCAGCCCTTTCACCCCTTCATTTCCCACCATACCACTCAAACAAACATGATCCACAAATCAATCAATAGTCACAGGCACCCAAATGCTGCAATACTGCACAACCACACCAGCACACATTTTGCGTATCAGTCAGAAGGAATCAGAAAGTTTTTCAGGCTCGATATGAAAGACAGCAGCAAGACGGAGTAGCTAAGCTGGTTGTGGACTTGATTCTAAATGAAAGGGGCTTAACAGGCAAAAGAACGCTGACCAAAAACTCTGGTTCAAACACAGCGAATCGAGCAAAGATGCCTATTAGAAGAAGAAAAGAGTTCTTAAGATGGTGGTGGGTGAGGTGGGGGTGGGGATAGGATGAGGGGACTCAGGTGCGATAGATTAATCAGATATTGAGGACTGAAGACTTGATGGAATTTTGCTGAAGAAAAAGCAACTTTGTAGATCTTAAGCTGAACAGAGGGCCAGTGACGAGAACACAATCATGAATTATATGATCAACTGGTGAAGGATGAAAGATGAAGCGTGCAGCATGATTTGGGACCTGGTGAAATTTACTGTGGAGACTGGTTTTGGAGCTGAACATAAGAGCATTACACTATGCAAGCCAACAGAGTACACAAAAGCACAGAAATGAGGTGACAGATGGAAGCAATGAACTGGTGTTCAAGAAAACAAATTCAAATAAAATGAGCCTCATGCTGCTGAAAGCGTTTGATCAAGACATTAAAATTATCCTCTACTCTGGCCAACTAACTACACTTCTTTTCTTCTGCCCTAATTACATCCGTAACGTTCTCCTCCATTGCTCATTTCCTCTCCTGACTTTTACTCCTTGTCTTCTCTAGTTCTGTTCCTACTTTCCTCTTCTTCTGTCCTAACTCTACCCCCTTGCCTTTTCCCCTCCTTGCACTATCACTATATATTTCATGTTCTTCCAATCTATTTTGTTTGCGTTCTCCTCCTCCTCCTATCTAACCTGTTAATGTCCTTCTGCCCCAAAATCATTTCCTTACTTTCCTCTTCCTCTATACTATTTTCCTATGTTCTTTCCTCTCTGTCTTTATCTCTTAAGTTTCTTTTTCAATGTCCATAATGATCTCACATTCCTCCTCTTCTGCCCCAGTTATCTCTCTCCTTTTCTCACCTGACATTCTCATTATCTCTTTACCTTCCTCCTTTTCTACCCTAATTATCTCCATATTTATTCATCTCCTCTGCTCTATCTTCTTACTTCCCTCCTCCTCTTTCCTTCTCATCTTACCTTCTTACCTCATATTTCTCCTCTACCATCTGAATTAACCCTTTGTTTTTTTTCTTCTTCTTTTGCCCTAATTATCTCCATATCTGTCCACCTCCTCTGCTCTAATTATCTTCCTACTTCCCTCCTCTTCTGCTCTAATTATCTTCCTATTTCCCTCCTCCTCTGCTCTAATTATCTTCCTATTTCCCTCCTCCTCTGCTCTGATTATCTTCCTACTTCCCTCCTCCTCCTCTGCTCTAATTATCTTCCTACTTCCCTCTTCCTCTGCTCTGATCTCCTTACTTTCATCTCCTCTGGATTATCTCCTTCTCAACTGATTATCTCCTTGATCCCCACCCCCCTCCTCTGCCTTAATCATCTTGCTAAGTTTCTCATCCTCTGCCCCGATTATCCCCCTACCAGACCTCTTCTCTGTTGTATCTCCTGACCACCACTCCTCTCCCCCCTTACCTCCTTAATCTTCTCTCCCTCCTTTGTCTTAATCATCCTCCTAACTTCCTCATCCTCTGCCCCTGATTATCCCCCCATTAAAACGCTTCTCTGCTATGTCTCCTGATCACCCCCCGCCCCCTCCACACACACACACACACACACACTTACTCTACTTATTTTCATCAGTCTCTCCTCCTTTGTCCTTTTTCTTACTCTACTTATATCCATCTGTCCCCTCCTTTGTCCTTTTTCTTACCATACTTATGTCCATCTGTCCCCCTCCTTTGTCCTTTTTCTTACTCTACTTATATCCATCTGTCCCCTCCTTAGTCCTTTTTCTTACCATACTCATGTCCATCTGTCCCCTCCTTTGTCCTTTTTCTTACTCTACTTATTTTCATCAATCTCCTCCTTTGTCCTTTTTCTTACTCTACTTATATCCATCTGTCCCCTCCTTTGTCCTTTTTTTTTTTTTTTTTACTCTACTACTTAATCCCATATATCCATCTGATCCCTCCTTTGCCCTTTTTCTTACTCTACTTATATCCATCTGTCCCCTCCTTTGTCCTTTTTCTTACT